>WYDI02029649.1:0-72097 GCA_009867235.2 Psittacus erithacus | reverse complement strand
AACTCCCACGGGTTGAGATAAGAACAGCCCAGTAACTAAGGTATAACACAAATCACTGCTGCTGCCACCAATAATAACAATGACAAGGGAAATAACAAGGGGAGAGAATACAACCGCTCACCACTGACAGATACCCAGTCCGACCCAAGCAGTGATCCAGCCCTTCCGGGAAACTGCCCCCAGTTTATATGGTGGGCATGACATGCTGTGGTATGGAATACCTCTCTGGTCAGTTTGGGTCAGGTGTCCTGTCTCTGCTTCCTTCTGGCTTCCCCTCCTCCCTGGCAGAGGATAAGACTCGGAAATTCCTTGGTCACGCCAAACATTACTGAGCAGTAACTAAAACCATCGGTGTTATCAGCGCTGTTCCCAGGCTGAAAGTCAAAAGCACGGCGCTGCACCAGCTACTAAGAAGGAGAAAAATGACTGCTGCTGCTGAACCCAGGACAGTGAGGCACTGGCACAGGTTGCCCACAGAAGCTGTGGCTGCCCCATCCCTGGCAGTGTTCAAGGCCAGGTTGGATGGGGCTTGGAGCAGCATGATCTAGTGTGGGGCGTCCCTGCCCATGGCAGGCGGGTTGGAACTGGATGAGCTTTAAAGCTCCTTCTAAGTTAAACCATTCCATGATTCTATGCAAGACCTTCCTATACAATTGTTCCCAAATCTCTTCTTACTTGATCATGTGTATTTGGTTTTGTGTGTTTTTCTTCCAAACTGCTTTAAAACATTGCTAAGAACAGATTAAAGAGCAAAAGCTACATGAATTGCAAATGCAAGTACAGCGCATCCCATGGCTTTGCAGTCATTAAGTGCTCATCATTTGTGTAAGGACACCAAAACTTAAGAGTTTTTGTACCAAATTTGGCAAGCCACTGTAACATGAAACAGACTCTCAATCCTGAAAACTTTTTCCACAGCCTTGCTCCCATTCCTTCTTTCTAAGTAGACACTAAACAGACTTTTTTTCATCTCCCAAGAGCTGTGTAATAGAAACAGTGTTGCGGGATGTGCACATCCAAATGATTGCTTATTTGGATCACTATAATTTAGACTGATTTACACAAGAAGAAGGGTCCCTATTTAAGGGAGCTTGTTTCAGTTCATTCCTACTTCACACTTACACCAGGACTCCCAAGCCCTATGAGTTAACACAGATGTTTGAGAGATGAATCGGGAACAGAGACTTAATATAAAGTTTGCAGACATGGAGCAAAAAGCAGCACAGCTGTAATGCACAGACCCTCACTGTGCAAAGGACTCCAGCTTCCTCTCTAAAATAGCTTGGAGTATTTTATTATTTCAGAGAAGGTCAGACTCAGATACCAACATCCACTGGCTTCAGGACGGTCTGTGCTGCATGTTCTGAGATCTCTGGGTACCCGACTACCCAGGTCTGAGGAGTAAGTACTCTCCACGTGGTCAAGACCAGAATTCAGTTCCTCAAAAGGTAAACCGAGCACAGCACACTGAACTGAAAGCTTTTGGTTAAGACAGTGAGCTGACATTTAGGATGATAACTGGGAGGGATCAGCTGGGAGAGTATGTGCACACTTGTGCTACCTCACCTCACCATGTCTTCCGTTAACCCTGCTCTCAAACTGCTGCTCCATATCCTTGGCAATCAGATACTCCATGTAATTCCAGGGAGATGACTCAACTTGTGCACTCGCTGTGCTGCTCTGAACATGGCACAGGCAGAGTGGCCATAGCTGTGCCCCACAGACTCACCCCTGCCAGCATCAACTGTACAACTCACGTGGATTTGGGTACTCACATGGCTTTTAAGTGCTCTGCCCCACACCTGATGGGACCACTCCTTGCAGCTCATACCGTACTGTATGGTGCAACTGCAGATGACTGGAAAGACCAAGATCCAAGGTGCTTATTACACTGGTGGAATTAATGAAATAACACTGATTGCACTGAGCTTCACCCTCCTTCCGCTAACTGAGCCAGGCTGACAAAGGAGGTCTAAGGGGATCTTAAACTTCCTACCTGCTTAATACCAACTAACTTGAAAAATTAATCAAGGAAATTCACATTAATACAACTGACAGGCAAATGTAATTACAGTGTGCATAACATTTAATTCAATATGGTTACTGAGCCTAAAAAGCACATTACTTTCCTTATGAGATTGCTTTGCTATTTATTAGGGAAAAGGTCTTTGTAAAATGACTCTTTATCCAGCTGCTGGGAAGAAAGAGAGATGTGGGAGCTACTCCCATGGCATGGAAATTGCTTTATTCACTTCAGCTACATTAGCTTTTTAAAAATGAGATGTAAATCAAGGCCAGAACTGCATCGCTGCTCTTCCACTTTCATAGAGCAACTTCTCGGTGACCACTGTGGAAACCCAGCTGAGCTGCAACCCTCCATTCCTCAACCCTTCACATAGCTCCTACACACATTCCAAATTGCTGTTTGTCTTCTTGTTTTAACATTTCTTTTGTGTGTGCCCAATAAACGTCTCGTTCAATTCTAGGTTTTAAAGCTGTATCAGATGGTGGAGTTTCATCAGTTTAGCTTTCTTGCTTCTTGGGAAAGGCAGTGGTGACAGAAGAGTCACCTACATGTAGACCTCAGCAGAACTCACTAATGCCTTTTAAATTAATTTGAAAGGCTGTCTTGGCACAGAAAGGCCAGACCTTCCTCTTTTTAATTAAAACTTAAACCGGAAAAAAAACAGGGTGAATTTATGTCTTAATCTCCTTCTCTGGTCAAACAACGCAGCTTTCCTCACCGCTAGCAAGTGGACTTTTTTCCAAGCCCTGCCCTTCACTCATAAACAAAACCAGCCAGAGCTTTGTCTCATTATAGCCTGCACAGACACATGGTCCTGCTGCGAGGGCAGCCCCATGCAGAGAGGCGCACAACAGCAGAAGGAGCAGTTGTCTGCTAGTTTCTCATTATAACAGCGCCGCCGTTCATACAGCACTGGGGCTGCTTAGAAATTCCATTTTTAAGCCCTGTTCCAAGGGTTTGTAAACCTGGATGGGAAAATCCATTACGGACTGAGTCACCACATGCCAAGCCCTGCTTGCACAGCAATACTTAGTCCCCTGTTGATAGATGCTTACGGATCCAGGGTGCTGGCTCCCTGAGCCCAATCCCCTCCAGCCTCTTGCTCTCACACAAGCTGACTCGTGGTCACCAGCTGCAACAGCAAACTGTGGTGTTCATGTCTATGTCCTAGAGAAACACAGCAAGAGGGAACAGTGAAGTGTAGATTTTCTCATCTTGCTCTTCAGTTTTGGATATGGCCAAACCATGACAAATTTGACAAGCACTGAAAACAGAAACAGATACACTGGTAAACAAATCTATTCCTTTTGTTAGCCCAAGCAGTGCTAGCCTTGGCTACGCTTTTGTGGCTTTCTTAATGAAGTTTACAACTCTGTCAATACAATTAGAAGAAGAAGCAGTTCTGAGTAACAATTCTGAAGTATTTTAACAATAATAGTTCTGAAGAAGCAATTATAAAATTAATCTAGACCTGCCTGATATGCCAAAACATGCACCAGGACAAGCGCGATTTCTTGATCTGCAGATCAGATGTTACAGCAGACCTGTCAGTCAGCCAGTGATGAGTGCAACAGCCCTGAGGTTTGAATGGCAGTGAAGACAGACTCGTAATTGGAATAAAAGCATGGATTGCTAATTCCTAAGAAAAGGGAGGTGCTCGGCATGGCTGCTGATTTGGCTGATGGCGTCTGCGCTCCTGTGGCTAGGATGCAGGCAGGGAGGCGGGCAAGGAGAAGGGCAAGACTATCCCTGTGGGTGCAGGTAGCACCTTGGTGCTTCTCCAATGGCAACGCTCAATGCACGGAGCCATCAGGCACTGATAAGCCCAGTAAGAGCCATGTGCATTGTAAAAGCAGTCCTCTGGACTGTCCATTCTTACCCGGGGGCTGCTTTTCCCATCTGATGGCTGGGATAGAAACACTGCCTTTCCTTCTCTGCCCTGTCTTTAGACACGCACACACTGAGTCACTTCACGTCACTCTGCCATGCCCGCTCCTTGCTCCCTTTGGGAACAACCAGGCAAAGGACACCGGAGACACCCCTCACACAGCCCAGGCTGCCCTGCTCCCAGGGTGTGTTGGGGGCAATGCTGGCCCGCTGCTGGGGTCTCTGCACATCCCCTTGCCCGGAGAACACGGTCCTGCATTCACATCAGACAGCTCCATTGTAGCACCAGACTTCTCTTCACATTGCCTTTGTCAGACTGAGTGGCCCAGGGAATAATGGAAGCAGGAGGTGGCTGCCAGCCACATGCTGAAAAAGCTTCTCCTGGGCGCTTTGGTGTTTTGGGAGGGAAGAGTGCAGCCAATACAATGCTCATTCTGTTGCTTGGGTGCTCCCTAACCATGGAAAAGAGCCGAAGGCTGCACCGCTGGCAGGCACCCATCACATGATACAGATACAGACATACAGGCATTTGGGAGCCTACAAATACAACCAACAAATATGAAGTGACCCAACTTTAAAGAAATAATAACAAATCCCTAAAACCCTACTGTAAGGAGAAGCCTTTCAGTTCCATGCTCCAGGCCATTTTCCAGCAAGCTGCCACTTTTCACTTCGAAGGTTATTCCTTAAAGAGAAATAAAATATTTACGTTGTCCAGTACCAGGCATGAAACATTTCTGTTTTGCCCATTTCTGCACACAGGTTTGAGACCTGCCTGTAATTTCCTTTCTGCTGTTTGCAGGTTTAGCTGTGAATATTAAGTGTTCATTACTATTAAAACTGAAAACCCAACAACCAATACCAAGGTCACACCCAGATATTAAGTGCTGGATCATTTCCTGCCTCAGTGACAGATCCTCCCCAAAATGCTCACTATCACATCGAATCAATTAGAGCTTTTTCTTTCTGCACCAGAGATTATCAAGAGTTTATTTCACTGGTTAGCATGAGATGGACCTGTGCCCCGCAGGGAACCGACTGCCAGACCCCTACTGACATGCATGCAGTAAATGTAAATACCAATGCTCAACTTACCAAATAGATTTGGTTTTATTTATTTATCCCAATATATCAAACATATCCAACTTTATTTTCTTCAACCAACTCAGTTAACAGCTCACTGCATATCCTGTGTAAACAGATCTCATTATATTGCCACGCCGGTTTTGTTTGTTTGTTTGTTTAAAACCCCAGCTTTAGAGCCATCAGCTCCAAATCAGAAATGAAAAAACAGGTTTATTCATCCCTAAACAAATTTAACTCCTGCTAAATTCAACGTTACTTTGCTACTAATTTCATTTAGGGTAAGAGAAAGTCCAAGGCTTTCTATGTTCCAAGCTTTAGTATTAAAACTAGAGTTTTCACCAAATACTGGAGGTGAAAAGTACAATAAAAATGCTACCATTATCCATTTACTCCCTGTGCATTTGCTTGCAAAACCTAACCTTTATAAAGGCCAACTTTTCCTGTTAGTTTTGCATTGTAAATTTAATATTGTTCTACTGACCTCACTCCTATTTTTCTATCATAACTTGGTTTAACGCAGGCTCAAGCCACATCGACAAGAACAAGGTATCTTCAGAGACACAGGATTTACTTTTTCCAAACAGTGGCCTTATCAGAGTAGGTGCTGGAATCCATCAAGTAAGAGGCTTGATTAAAACATTATAAATATAAAAAGATAAAGATTAATAAAGCATTTTATTACCTTCAGTGTAAAGGACCACAACACACCTTCAACCTGTACCAGATGAGAGGGAAATTCCTCCCTGTACATGGGAGTTATCATCCCTGCCAAAGCAAGCATGAAACCAAGAGATGCTTAACGACCCAGAAGAACCAATCTAACCTACGAAGGAAAATGAAACGTTCATTTTGAGTTAGTATAACCAAATATACTTCAAATGCAACATTAGGAAGCCAACTTAAGGATGAAGACAGCATTCACACATAAGCCATGGCCACAAGGTGCCGTGTCTTCTCAGATCCTATGGACGCAAACGAGTTTTACTGCAGGCACAGAGATTCATCCAAACATATCTGAAGCTGATGTACACCAGCATGTTAAAATATAACCCACTCAGTGTGATGCTGCATGTGTGGGGCCACCCTTGCTTAACAGTCACCCAACAGGCAAAAGAACAGCCTCATGGAAAGAAAACTTTGAAAGAGGGCCTGTTGTCACAAACCATGAAATGAAGTTGTCCTCATCTTGACAACATAAGAAACATAAATGAAGAATAATCCGGTAAGTAAACTGTTCCCAGATGGGGGATTCAAGTATTAGAAAGAAGCTCCTTAAAGCCAATTGGGAGATCAAATATTAAATAATAACGCATTAGAACTAATAAATTAAAGATGAAACGTGCTTTACAGTTTGAGTCAGAAGTACCACTGGCAACATAACTAAGAACAACTGAAGACGGCATTAATCTCTGAATTCAGTGCTATGACCAGGAAACATAAAATGGAAGGACTTTAATCCCACACGAGGTTTTATCTTGCACTGGTTTTATCTGGCAAACTTACTTAGAGGTTAGCTTGTTTTCACAATATTTACTAGAGAATGATGACAAGGGGCCAAGGTCCTCTGCTTGGCCAAAGCTTCCCGGCAGCCACCAGCCCTGCCATCCCTGCTCTGCACATAAAGCAGCACAGTATTCAACCTCTGCTGGCTGCACCTCCATATTAGAAGATAAGCATGCCTGCAATCTGTTCCACTTCATGCTAATTACAGACAAATCCTGTTTAGTCTACTCATGAAAGTAAATTGATTTGCATGGGATTATTTACAGAGGTAAACGGAATCTAGACTGGCCCTAAGGGTTTGGGGCTTTTGGGGAGATATCGATGAAATCCCCAGCTGGATGAATTTTAAGTGTCTTTTACATTGTGTTAATACAGGTCATCAAATGTGAGAGAGATACCCTGCCCCCACCTACACAATATAACTTTCTCAGTAACAGGGTTGGTTTACTATTGCAAATCTTAAGCTTTGCTTTGAACAGCCAAGGGGTCTGGTAATTGTAGATAACTGCAAATTTGTTTTTTTCAGGTACTCCCAAAGGGACTACCTTCTTTAAACCAGTCTGCATTTCTGAAGCAGACAGATAAAGCAAAGCTACAACTTGTCCCAAACCTTCCCTCTGCCCTGTTTACTCCACTCCTCAGGGACCCATGCATCTCTAAGAAGGCACAGCTTATATGCCTCATACTTTACTAGCACAGTGTTTTCTCCCCAGGCTTCCCAAGCTCTCATCTCCCTGCAGAGTTGCTGTTGACACTTCACACGCACCTACTTTGTAGCCCCTTTGTCTTAGGACAGGATACTCAGTGCAAGGCAGATGACTTCCTTCCGCATAGTGGCTCAGGTGGCTCTAGTACAGGGTAGTCTACCTTCAACAGCAATGACACCAAAGATGACATGAGGAGGGACAGCTGTAACTGCCAGTCTCTGAATTCCAGCTTTCTGGAATTGCTATATTACATGACAGTGTTGGCAGAGAGGGAAAGGGTGATTCAGCGTCTCTTCTGTCATATTGTGAAGCTCACAACGTTGCACCTAGAGCAACTCCATCTTTCAGCAACTGATGCACTGGGTAGGGAGGACCACAGTTGGCTGGATCCTTGCTTTTGTTTTACATACATACATATGTGCATTTGCTGTCTTAGCAGCAAAATCTCTCATTCCTGGATGGGTCTCCCAGTGTCTGCGATCTCACAGGTCCAGCACAGCTCTAAGGCTCCTCTATCTCAAAAAAGGTATCATAGATTAAATTGCTCCCCAAAAGACCACTGTGTTTCTGCGCTGACTGCAGTAGATTTGTGGATGTTAACATGGATGTTTCTCTCCTGGATATCTAAATTCACGTGAGATTAGCCTGGTCTGGCTGTGACCCTTCCTCAGGCCAGGCCAGGAATGGCAGTTTTTGGGCCTTACTTATCCCTCAGACACCACTGAGGTGAACTTGCTGCATCCAACAGAATGGGTGGGATTTATTTAAACCATTCCAGGTTGGAACATTTTTAAATGTCCTAAATGCTGCACCAGCTCAGAAGAAATCCCTTTGCTCCAGCTCTCACAGCTGGGTGGCTCCATGAGGAGGCATTTTTCCCCAGAGGCAGATAACCCTGCCCTTTAAAGCTCAGCAAATGTCAGGTATTTACAGTGTCACTGCTCCTCTCAGGTTTCTAAGGCCTCACTGATACAGATACTCAACCACACCCAGGGCTTGTACAAGAGAAGCCTTTTTTGTTTGTTGGTTTGCCTGCCCTAACAGCACTTGAAAGCTTTTTAAGCAGTAAATTCCAAGTCAGCTACAGGACAAGAGACAAGAGTTCCCTTAACCCAGCTCATCTGCTGTCCCTGTGATCCTTGCTTACTCTTCCCATCAGTGACCTCACGATAACATGGCAATTTTCCCAGTTTACTTCTCATATCCACCACAGCCACTCCTCTGCTGCTTAGGACACACAGCATCTTTTTGGTAACCAATTGCAGGGATGCAGAAAGGCAAACCCCAACACCCTGTGAAACCCTAAGTTTGCTAATGCACAACAGCAGCAAGACAACATCCTGTAGTCCAGATGCATGCACAGTTCCAAGTCCTGGGAATCAGTGAGCACCATGAAGAATTATACTGTGACCCTAAAATACAGCCCAGTAAGCGCCCCAGCCTTCAGCAACTTAGGGTCAGTCACAGATCTCCTGCCTGCCAGTACCCACGGGCAGTCTATCTGCAAGCCAGCAAGCCTCCAGGTGATGAAGCAGACCCTTTGCCAAAGTCTCCTTACTCCACAGCATCTCAGTTCACAACAGCCTGGGATTTGGCCAAGGAAACAGGCTTGTTCAGTCATTTCATCCAGCATCCCCCAATTCCAGAGAGGCTTATCTTCCCTGGTTCAGCCTGGCTAAGAAATGCTGGAAGGCATTCGGCTTTGCTTAACTGTGGGTGTATCTAGAACCAATACCACAGACAGCAATGACAACAGAAGCCTGCAGTTCCCAAACTTAACTAATTAGAAGAACAAGAAAAATTCAGGCAGGACTGGGAGATCTCCCCTGCTAATTCAGTTTATTTTCTGTACTGACCGGCACAATCTGGCCAAATCCCCAGTGCAAACAAGCAGTTTTTGCCAACATCGTCACAGAGCCAAAAAGTCTTAATTTGCTACAGGAAATGCTCATTTTACTGTATCTTGTACATCTGGCAACGGCTAAAATGCATCTAACTTAGTCAACAGTCAGATGTGATGAAACACAGCCAGCATTCTTCCACTGGCGTAACGCAGAGCTCAGCAGACGAGCTGAATCCAAAATGTGAACACCACTGAACATCAGATGTTTCTACATTCATTTTCAATTAAATGTTTTTGCGCAGGGCTCGGAGAGAGAAAGAAGCTGCCTAGAAATATGCTACATGACAGAAGTACATAAAGGAAAAATAAACAGAAGCACCTATACAAAGTGAAAGCCTGTGCCAGTAGCATGACAGAGAATTATAGATTGGTTTGGGTTGGAACAGACCCTCAAGATCATTTAGCTCTAATCTCCTGCCACAGGCAGGGACACCTTCCACTAGACCAGGTTGTTCCAAGCCCCATCCAACCTGGCCTTGAACACTGCCAAGGATGGGGCATCCACAGCTTCTTTGGGCAGCCTGTGTCAGGGCCTTGCCATCCTCATAGTACAGAACTTCTTTTTAATCTCTAATCTAAATCTCCCCTTTCATTTTAAAGCCTTGTAAAAAGTCCCTCTTCAGATTCCTTGTAAGACCCCTTTAGGCACTGGAGCTGCTTTAAGGTCTCCCCTTAAGAAGCCTTCTCTTCTCCAGGCTGAACAAGCCCAGCTCTCTCAGCCAGTCTCCAGAGCAGAGATGCTCCAGCCCCTCTATCATCCTCGTGGCCTCCCCTGGACGCACTCCAGCAGGTCCACAACCTTCTTCTTCGGGGGCCCCAGAGCTGAATGCAGTACTGCAGGTGGGGTCTCATGAGAGCAAAGAATCACCTCCTTTGACCACTGCTCAGAGACCAGAAGGTCTCTTCTGGTTGCAAACCAGGTCCCCACACACACCCCTCAAAACACTCAGAAGCTGGTTTAGGTTTTGAAGGTTCAGCGAGGGTTGGGATTGGGTTTTTTTTGACAGCTGCCCAATAGCAAGTTAAGTTTGACAATCTGCTCCCATCTGAAACATATTTGAGCCTTCCGACCTCCATTAGATTAAATCTCCAGTATCTGTTCTGCATTTGGACATTTTGTAAACGTGGTTTCCTTCCAGCCCTTTGGTCAGAAGTGAGCATGGTCCTCTCAGGCACCAATGGACCTCCAAAGGATGGAGCAGCCAATTCCCCTATCCACCTCCTCCCTCCACACACACACATTCTCCACATTGATTTCAAGCTTTCCAGGATGGAAAACTGCTCCACACAGTCACGGGGAGCAGACTGGGAAAATTTTCCTCTGCTGCTGGAGAATATGAGTAACCAGCATCTGAGATAGCTCCAGAACTGACTTGTTCTCCCTGCAGAACAGAGGTCATCAATTGCTAATGTGGGAAGCCTAAACTCCCAGCAATCATGCCTAATTTCTGACTCACTCCCGTTGGCACTACTCATTCCTCCCTCTCCCCCCTTGATGTCCCCTCCACCCCCAAATACAAAACCTTGGGAACAAAGTAACACAGTATCAAAGACCTCATATTTTACATTTGCTTTGAAGAATTGTCTCCATTTTCCTTGTTGATCAAAGGGTCTCATGATTTCCGCGCCTGAAAATAACAGTTTCAGGATAACTCACTGATAACACCCACTTAAAAATACTGTGACCCTGACAGCAACTGGCTGGCTGGACTTAGCCCATATGAAGTAGTACTTCCCCTCTCTTTGACCTGTTTCTCCTACAACAGCAGATACAAGAACAAAAAAACATGCCCCACTTAATTCTTCATTATCTGTGTTTTTCCATGGCATTGGGTTCAGTGTTTAATACCAACACTTGATCAATCACACAGACATTCAAGGTCCAAACAGGAGCAAGAAACTGGGTCTCCAGTGAAAGCTGCCATCTACTGCCCTCTAAGCAAGCAGAGCTTCATATAGAAGTCGAGGGTTTTCTTGCTCCCTCCTTCCCTTCTTTGCTCCATCAGTTGCTTTGGGAGCCTTTATTTTGGTCTGACACTTTTAACAGGGTTGGAATCAGCTCTGAGATTTGCCAGTTTTCCCGTGGGAGGGATCTGTTTGGTTAAGAGAGAGTGGGAGAGGAAGTGTTTGATTTCGCAAACACAACCTGCACATGTAGATATTTTTATTCCCTTGCCTTCCTATCCAAAGGTCTCGGCTCGAAAACACTGAGCAAAAGGTGGATTTAAAATACCAAGATTAAACAGAAGGCTGCAGGTGGGAGGACCTTCAGTTTTCACAGGGGGTTTAATCCTGCTTTGCTACAGCCTGGGGGATGAGACAGACATGGTGGTTCTTATCCTGCTACACTGCTGCCAGCATCCTAGGAGCTCGTCCCTCCTGGGGGATGGCAGCTGAACAGGGATCACCATCAGCTGGGACCAAGGAAGCTTTCAGTGGGGCTTGGCCCCAGTGCTTGTCCTGCCCTTGTCCAGCAGCACACAGCACAAAACAGACCTTTCCAAACATCATTTTTTCATCTCAAAAGGCACAGCCTCTCTAGTGCTGAACGCACCCAAACCTCCTCTGTGCATCCCTTGGGGAAAGGAGCCATAAGGCTCTTGCACTTAATGATCGGAATAGCATGACCCCCTCCAGAAACCTCTGTGGAGAGACAAAGCCATCAAACCAGTGCTATGCTTTATCCCAGGGCTGAACAAAAGGAGGTTTCCTGTCAGCCTGCCCTAATGAGATGCATCACTCGGGCTTTTCACACTGAATCAGGGCAAGTTACTGTGTGTTTCCCAGCCCCTCACCAGCGGGACCCTCTGGCCCAGCACAGCCCCGCACCTTTCGTGGGCTCCCTGGATGGAACCACACACCCTGTGCTGCTCCCATGGCAGGGGCATCCCGAAGCAGCTGCCGGAATGAGCTTCAGCTCAACAATGAGCATCCCAACACAAGAGGCCACTGCTCCTCAGCCTCGCAGCAGAACAGGGCCATTTGCTAAAATTATGCAAATCAGCCAAAACCCCTTAAAACCAGCGCTGAAGGTAAAGTAAAATGGGATTAATTGCCAAACCTGCAGAGCACTGGAGTGTTACTGAAGTCAGCAGCAGCACCTAAAGTATTCAGCACATTTGAAGAATCCATCAATAACCTGATGGATTTTTTCTTCCCTGCATGGAAATGTTGCTTTAATGTAATTTCCCCAGCGCATTTAAAATGACAGGATGTATATTTTTCCCCTGATCCAAAGTAAAAATGTATTATTTTTTTTTTTACATCTCAAAGCCTGCAAAAAATATCTATAACCCATGAATGCAAAACACCCTAGGAAACAGAAGGAAAAATTCCTTATCTATATACTTATTTTTCCACACAACACATCAGCACTGACAGAGGGCTCTGGAGCTGGAACAGGTCTTTTACTGCGGCAAAAATTGTGACAACTCTTCAGCAAATACAGGAGAATCCAAAATATTAAGTTTTTATCTGGTTCTAGCGCTCCATGTATGGCACTCTCCCTTCTGAGCAGTCTTGGGATTGAGCTGTGAATGAGAATCTTTTCCATGGTACAATAAAAGTTTAAGTCATTTAAGTAATGCCCCATCACCAAGAGAAAAATCAAAGATGGATGGGGGGAAATGGACATATCCACATTCATATCTGTAGGGAAGAAAGCCAAATACATTTCTCATTAAATTCCAGGCAAATATTCCCTGTGTAAATGGCAACATGCCACAAAAAAGCAGGGATATAAACTTCATTTCCACAGAAAATAAATACCTGGTTAAGAAGTAGTTTGTATTAACCTGGTGTAGATAACGTAACATAATCCTCAAAGCTATTTCCAGCTAGGCAACAGTAATGGGAAAAACTCTTCAACTGAAGAAGTGGGTTACTTTCAAGCTTCATTCCTTTCCCTCTGGATTTACTCCCTTCTCGTCTTCCCTAAAATACACTATACTTATGGAGCAAAACTGTAGAAACTGGGGCATTTTGTTTCATTTTGTGTTTGTCTTTTGTTTCGGAGCAACCATTTCATAACCATAATATTCACACACACTGCTTTGCAGACAGATGTTGCACTGTAATTCTGTCCAAATGAGTTGGTTTGGGCTTTTTTTTTTCATTTGATTAAGGGAACAAAGCCAGTTAGGGCAAAACCTCTGGGGCAACACAAAAGCTGTAGGAGTTTCGATGAACTAACTTGTGAGACAGCCTGAAAACAAGACCACTGACCACGTGTACTTCTAAGATAAATTCGTCCAACTGCTTTTTATTTCTCCCCCCTTAGTACATGTCTCAAAAGAAGCATCAGGCAGATCTCTTCTCTTAATCCACGGGAAGGTTTAGGACTAACAACATCCTGGGAACAGAGGTGAGAGAAGAGGAGCAGGACCCTGGGGGTAGAAGGGTGCTCATGAGCCTTGTCTTGTCAAGAGCCCACAATCACCCAGATTGTGCAAAACAAGATCAAGGTGGCAGAATGCTGCAAAAGGACCTAAAAGCATGTCCTGAAATGAGGCTTGTTAAAGAAGAGATAGGAGGGAAAGCCCAGCAGAACACCGGTGGAAAATGATGGCCCCAGAAGGTCAAATGCTGCAGCAAGGAGAAAAACGTTGGCTATTATGCAGTATGAGATAAATTAATGGAGGCCAAAGAAGCAGCAGCTGCTCTGCAGATGGCACCTTCCACGTCTTGACTGCCAAACCGGACAACTCGGGATTCCTAATTTCCGTTAATCTTCTTGGGCAATGCTGAGCCGCAGCAAGTCACGTTCGAGCATCCTCGGCGGCAATGGAGAGCCTGTGGAGAATGATGGCTCTGGGGTTAACTGAGCCATGATGCTGATGAAAAGCAGATGCCATTTAATTATTGGGGGGGAAGGGTTTCCCCTAATTATAACCCATGGAAATGTATTTTATAGTACACCAAAGTTCAGAATTAACAAGAGCCCGAGGCTACTAGTACACACAGTTCCTCGCATGGCCCTGAAATTGCACTAGTGGGAAGAGCAACAAGCCACTTCAACAAAAAGAGACATCATTTCTGCTGCCACACTACATCCTGCATCTTGATAGAAAGAGCAGTACAGCCTTAGCTCAGGCTCTTTTTCTACTTGTTTGAGAGACTTCTTTCACAGTAAGAACAATAATTCACAAATGAAATCTGCATTAATCCACAAGTTCCTTCCCCAGCCTTTGCTCTCATGAACGGAGTGTCTTCCCGGACTCAACTGCAGCACAATCTTCGGCAGCTGATGATTTTAGTTTTTAAAAATCCCTCTGTTTCATGTTTTCTGTATGTAGCAGCCCCTGAATTACATAAAGGATCTTGGTCAAAACCTAGGAATTTTCAACACTTTTTCCCCCTGTCCGCATGGTGACTGCAAAGGCATCTAAACCACGAGCTCTGTTAAACTATGAGTTCCCATTCTGCTATGTTTGGAAGAAAATGCTTTCTATGAACAGTGAGGTAGGAGGCAGTGGCAGATATCCAGACAAATTTCTTGCTTTGGTCCATATGCAATCATTTCTCAGTGCAAAGAAATCCTAATGACCTCAATTTTTGTGCCTAAGGTTCACTTTTCACAGTATTTTAAACATACCACCGCCCCAAATGCTCTTCAGATCTAATACATGCAACAATCCCAGGAAATTCCTTTTGGTTTACCCTTTACTTACAAAGAAAGCCTCACAGATGAAATTCATTTCTCTTAAATTCTTTACACAATATGCAAGCAGCACGGGCTCCGAATACAGTGCTAATTACGAGTAGCGGGACTTTTCCTAGCTAAATGGTGTGGTTTACAGACTACAAAAATTCCTGGCTCAGTAGGTAATGTTTGCGGCCCTTGCTCGTGAGGATCCTGTCTACAAGCAGGGGGAATGGCTTTAAGATGCCAGAGGGGAGATTTAGATTAGACATTAGGAAGAAGTTCTTCACTACGAGGGTGCTGAGGCGCTGACACAGGTTGCCCAGAGAAGCTGGGAATGCCTCATCCCTGGCACTGCTCAAGACCAGGCTGGACGGGCTTGGAGCAACCTGGTCTAGTGGAAGGTGTCCCTGCCCGCGGCAGGAGACTGGAACTGGATGATCCTGAAGGTCCCTTCCAACCCAAATCATTCTGTGATTCTATGTATGTAACAGTGTTAAAATGAACACTGAAACATAAAGAGCAAGATTTTAAATCATGTGTGGGAAAGTAAATTAATCTCACCTCTAAGCTATAAAATGCCACAGGCATAACTCTCCCAGTGTTTTTATTTTCACACGGAGCATTTACCACATGAAAGCTATTCATAGGCGTCAAGAGAGAGACAAAATAGAAGCAAGAGTTTGCATAGAAAGGTGACTTGCCATCCTTTATCAAAAGAAAAGTCAGCCTGACCCCTCAGTATCAAGCCAACTCACAACTTCCCTGGTTAGCAGCAGTTTGCACATCCCTCACAGTACACAGCCTGTCTTTCAAGTCAGGGAGGAAAGCCTGGAGAATGCCTGTGCAAGTGCCTTGCCTCAAAGCCCCTTTCCTCTGGGGTCAGGCAAGGAACGACACCGGTCTGGATTTACAGCTGAAACCACTCCTTTTCCGGCTCTCCTTTCACGCTCCTTTTCTGCTATTCAAGCCTTGCAACTCCTTCCATTTCGGCACTGCTCCTCTGGCAGGCACGAGATGCCAAAGCACTGCAAAGGCAAGGCCAGAGGGCTCCTCTTCCCTCAAGAACAGGCAGCACACCAGCTTCCCTGCAAACCTTCGCCCCATCAGCAAGTGTCCTGGAGACCATCCCATTCATTGTAAATCCCCCGGCAAAGACAAAATTGGATGCGCCAGGTAGCAAAGAAAGCTTTTTTGTGCCACAGCTTCCTCCTTTCCCATGGTTAGGGTTTACTTGAAAGGCCTGGAGGGCTGGTTTGAATTCTTACAGGGCTTCTCCCCCTTCCTGAGGAAGCTCTGGTGTTCTGACCAGATGCTGGGAGCAATTCCAGCTCCATCTGTTGAGAGGTTTGAGTTGTGCAACATAAATTCTACTTTAATGTGTGGTAATAATGACCTCCAAAACCCCATCTTGCCTCGTTCAAATGTGCTAGCTGAAAGACAGTTTTCATACACGTTAACACATTAACTATTGAGGGGTGCATGTTAACGCTGTTTATGAAGATTAAGCCACACGAATTCCCATTAGTGCCAATGGTGGTTTCATGACCTAATCTCCAAGAAACACAAAAAAACCCCTGTATCCTTGAGAAGATCAAATCTCACCCCCGTACTCCCTACCCGTGCTTGTCTGATCGCTCCCACGTTCAAACATCCCACGTGCATCTATTCTCATTACGTCTCACCAGCTCGGCAGGTTCAGGATAGGTCAGGCCTTCAGACTGAAAAGGCTTTTACAGAGGTGACAAAGTGCCATAGGAAACAGTACCAGCGCTTCATTAAAGTGGGTTTTCCCTCTTAAAGGTAGTATCAAATCAGCACTAGGGATTGTCAGAAAGCTTACAAATCTGAAACTTTGCTGGGAGTTAAGTCTTTTGGCATTCTTGCACAGGCATCTGCACGGCCTGTTTTAACAAACCAGAAACAAACGCTGGCTGTGCTCCCTTGCTGTAGTTCTGCTTTTTCACAGCCAACCTATCCCATTTCACCTACTTTTTTCAATGGCAACATGAAGACACAAAAGCTGATGAACCGAATGTTTTCAAATGTAAATCTCAATTCTCCCGTGAAAAGGCAGAAAGCACTGTATTTTCCTCCCACAGGATGCTCCCCCCAATCTTTGTTGCTTCACTTTAATTCACATCCTAGGAGATACAGAGAAGCACTGAAGTGTTGCTTTCTGGGCGATGTATTATTACCATAATATATGTTATTTGTGTTCACGAGCACATACTTGGAGAAGGAGAAAAAACTATCTGCTCTTTTCCAGGTGGCACATGTTATTCAACACTTTTCCTTATGCAAGCAAGCACACATCCAGCTTTGGCAAGAATCAGCATGATGGTTCTTCCTTTTCATTCCGCAAAGATCTTTGTGGAGGTCAAGGTCACGCAAGAAGGAGCTGTGCAAGCAGCAAGTTTTGTCAAAACCGAGGGGGCACAGTCAGGTCATGAGGAAGGTTCACACTGAAACAGCCATTTGTACTGAGCTAGGATTCCCAACAGAGCAGGTTTCCTCTTCACACTCTCTGACTTCCTCTATCCCAAGACAGATATTAAAATCAGACAGCTCCTTCCTCTCCCTGCTTCAAGCCCCCTTAATCTCAGAGCACCCCTAAACCTGACGGCTGGGTCTTCCATGCCTGCTTGCTCTGCACTGCCACACACAAAGCAGCTCAGGATCCATCTCAGTGTAGGCAGGACCCTCACCTGGACACAGAGATGACAACATGCCTCATGCCACTCCTCTCATTTGACAAACTTGGGTCAAGGCAGTAAGCTGCACATCAGACAATGAAGTAAAACAATGACAAGCAGCGTTTACCAAAATTATTCAGCTATTCAGTCTGAAATAGTGTCTGTGTATCCAGTTACCACAGGAAAATGTTGTCCCAGTAAACACAGAATGAAGTCACACATTTGGCCTTTGAGGTAAAGGAATTTTTCTCATGAACTGTCACTGGTAATAGATTAATGACAAAGTGGTCATTTACCCTTCGTTGATACTACGTAATACACTGGGTTACATGCACTGCACTGAAGCTTGCCGTCTAGTTCTATCTACGTGGCAGTGAAGAAGACTAATACATATATGGACTTCAAATGCATGCTATTCCTAAAAAGACTCAAAGAAATTGATGTTTATAAAAATATCATAATTATGTCCAACACAATTCTATATATACCAAAATCTAAATGCATTTATCAAGTAACTTGTCTTGCATTCAGCTATCAGGCACAAACCTTTGTCCATGCTGAAGTCACTCCCAGCAGTGAGATGATGGACACAAAATCTATAGCGGACCCAAAAGACTACCATACCTCTGATTTCGGATTGTCTGTATTTATTGCTCCCAGCATCTTCCACTAACCCCAAAGGGGGTTAACAATAAATGAAAAAAGGAGATTCTTGCCTATGCAACCTGCAAAGCCAGAAGTTTAAGGGGAACTAAGCAGCTAAGGAAATTGGATGAATCTGGATACAGAACAGCTGATAATATACACTGAAATAAGCCCTAAGCCATGTTTGCAAAACTCCCGTTGGATGCAGTGAACCAGCAGCCGGGACAGATATGAATGCCTGAGATGAATAAGGAACAACAGAGATAGGGCCAAAACACGATGAAATCACCATTTTTTTTTGTTTAGGGCGGGAAGCCCAGACTTTTCCCACTGGCCCTTTTCTAAAATAAATAGGAAAAACTAACAGTCACAAACTACAGAAAGTTCAACAAGCAAAAGGATTGAGCCATGGGTTCCAGACAACAAATCCTAATAGCTGGCACTGGCATCCTTCATCCTGTTCTGGCTTGCCTTTAACCGATTTTTCAACAGCTCTAAACAGTCAAAGAGAATCACATTTTGGGCTTAAGAGTTTTGGGGAAGGGGAGAATTCAGATCCTCTCTTCCTTCCCACATAATGTAACAGAAAGACTTAATCTAGTTTCCACAGCAGGGCTCCCTGCCAAAATATTTAGTCACTTTTAGTCTATTTGCTTTTGATACAATTATATGTTTCTGGTTTGTCAAATCCTTATCTGATTTAGTTTGATATTTGCTCAACATGAGTGTTTGGGAATGGGGTATGCTGTTTGTGCGCACATTCACCTCTGACATCCTTCTCTGAAACACACACAGGCACGCATTCCCCCATGCTCCCACACAGATACGGGCAGATTTAGGTGGCTGCCATGCGGAAAACCAAATACGCCCAAGATACCCTGAGAAAGAAGGGTTGTTAAACTCCCATGAGTACATAAAGAGAGGTTTCAAGGTTTTTTATTTGAGGAAGAGAGCAGGTCATACAGCATTCTGTTTTGGTGAATTTGTGTCAAATTGACGTTCCAATTTCGGCAGCATACATAAACCCACACAATTATTTAGCACCGCACAGATTTTACGTAACTCTTGAAGTTACTGACTCGATTCATTTTCCTTCCGACTATAAGACAGATTAATCTGAAATGAATTAAGACAGGCAACCAGAAGTAATGTTACTATAGCTGGTAAACATTCTTTAAACTGCTCTATCAGTAAGCTGCTTAAAAGCCTCACTATCATTGTATGCTACATCTGCTCAATAATTGCTACCCCTCAAACCAAGGATTACGACTATAACAGCATACTGCAACAACACAACAGGCAAAGCAGTACAGGTAGCTAGCAATCCTCAAAGCAGAATTTGGTGAATTACTTCATAACTCACACACAAAATGTTAGGCCCTAGAAAATCAGGCGGCGCAGTATTCACTCCCTCGTACAGGCTGATGCTCTCTGAGCCTTGAAATCAGAATTTCTACCTCATCTTACAAAAAAATAACTATCAAGACACCATGCACCGCGTTACAAGAGGCAGAAATACTTCACAGAAAGAAAAACTGCAGCATTAAGGACAGGAGAGTACACAGTAATCATAGTTTACTAAGGTTAACCAAAACACAGCGCCCAGAGAGGGGTGAAGAAGGAAGGAAAATATTCCTCTCACTAAAAAAAAAAGGCTTTAAATTTTAAGACTAAGACAAGAAGCACTCTGGGAAAAGATCTGTTAAATCTGACAGGACTGTGGTTCTGTCATGGTTTAGTCCTCTACACCTAAAGGAAATGCGAGTGTTTAACAACAACGCCACAACTCCAGACAAGTCCAGGATAAAACATAACCTCTGCCCACAAGCATTTTAGTCTAGAAAAGGTTTCCAAGTGCACAGAAAATGTGGCAACTGTGCACTTAAAAGAGTCTGGGCTGGTAGAAAGGAAATCATCACCACTGAGTGTGAAGCACTTGTTAAGTGCTAGATTCTATCTGTATGCAGAACTGGTACTGCACAGCTGCAGCGGCTGCACTAACTGAAGAAGTAAAAATACCCCCAAAACAAATATGCTGTTCAAAAGGCAGCAGAGACCACAGCGTGGAACAAGAAGAAAGAGAAAACTGCAGAATAAGAATGTTTCAGTTGTAAGTTTAAAATTAATTTCTGTAAACTTGCCAGAGTTTATCTCCAAGATCTTAATTCACTGATGTCTCAGTCTACATGGTGAGAGACAGAAAAGAATCAAAGGAAGAATTAACTGCCAGTGCAACACTTCCGGTCTTGAACTGGTTTGAATCCTCCAACAGTATCTTGCACATACATGTTCTAATACCTGACTCTGGAAGCATCTGGATTTTGCTCTCAATCCCCAAGAATGCAAGAATGCAAGAAAATAGCTGTCTTCCACCTGGGCACTTGTTCATACTCAGCTTATCAGATTGTTTCCCTTTAAAAGTAAAGGAAAAAAATCAGTTCAGTTATTCACACAGCACGTTTAATTACTGAAGCTAACGCCCTGGCTACTGGGAAGCTCTCAATCTCTTGTCAGAACTGATTAACAAAAATGCATCCCAATACCCAAAGATACAGAAGTTTAAAGGGAAACAGAGCCGTACTATTAACTCTTTAGTTTCAGGATGTTTGGTAGCACAGGGACCCTCTCCTCGCTTAAAGACTTTTGAACACTAATTTCAGATAGAACCAGAAATATGTTTAATTTGTAGCTCTGGAAGAGACTCAAAAGAAACACAGGGAACGCAGCCCTACAAGCTGCTTTTTTTTCAAAGCCATCATGTACAATCTAATATCAAGCAAAATTATGGCTGGCTGGCACAGCTTTCCTGAATGGGTGTGCTTCACAGGGCTTCAAATGTGCTATTTAACAAATCAAAAGCAATGGACCATGAAATGTTTCAACAAAATAGGACCAATGCTTGATATAAAATTACTTAGTGCGTAAAGTAAAAAATACCACAGTCTACAACGAGAATATGATAACTCTTGTATGAAATAAGCCCTGTCTTACTCCTGCCCCTTCTTTCACATCAACAATTAAGTTAGGCTAGAGGACAAAACAATGCAAGGACTCCCATGTGGGATATGTTTTGTCATTACCCACTATAAAGACTATTAAATACAAGCCTGAAAATAGCCCCAAGCTTTTGATTAAGTCCTCTAGCTTATTTATACCCTCACTGCTCTTATATGGCTTAAAAACTTTCAAAAAAGGATCAGCAAAGAAAGGGGAGGGATCAAGTCAAAGGGGAAGTAAGGAAATACCCAGTTACTGTTTCTAGGCTGTTTTCTGGCCTGGTCGCATGCCCCCTACATGAGAAGGAGCCATGTCCAATTCTGTACCATGTACAGATATAGTGCAAATGAATCAAAAATCATTCGGGGGGGTCACACAGCCACCCATCCCTGGGGACTGGTCCTATGTGTTCCAGTCAGCCAGCTGCTGCATCCCCATACTCCCCCGGGACACAGACAAGGATTTAAGCACCTAAATGTTCAATTATCAAAACCACATAGGGCACCCACGTGGATGTCTGTGGATGTCACACTCACTAGTAGCACTATGATACTGATGCTACAACAGGAACACCTGCACAGACCCCTGCTCAGTATTGTACAAAACACACAGGAAACACAGGTGAAAGCTGAGAATTAAGCACCCACTGGCAGTTACAGCAGCAGAGTACTCACCCTCTCCTCTTATACTGATAACCTTACCCTCCCCATCTGTTTTTAAAAACCTAATTACCTCTATATCCGAGAACCCTTTGCAGGACACATCTCCTCCAACCCAATAACCCATTTTACACACGTAAATCTGGTTTGTGTCGACACTCCTGACGACTTGCTACCTACTGGTCCATCAGTTACATGACCAGTGCTGGTTTTTTACCCCAGAGAGCACTGGCTGATTGCTCTACTCCATACCAGACCTGGTTTAGGGTGACAAATCTCTGCGACAAAGGGCTTCAAAGGATTTGGGGTGGGGGTGGGGGTGGGAGAGGAAGGCAGGAAGGTAAGGGGGGAGAGAGAAGCATCTCCTTATCTCTGTTTCATTGGGAAGCATTATAGATCAAAATCCATTAAGAAAATTTCCCTGCAATATCTGAGCAGACAGAAAATGTGAATCTTTTTTTCAAATATACAACTGCAAAGCATGAGACAAAAGACAAGTAACTAATCCTTGTTTAAAATAGCGTGCTTTGTTTAAAATACAACATATGCCCCCCTGGCATTTACTACTTCAGATTTCAGGGGCTTGAGGTTATTTCAGGATTCGGTAACTAATGGAATAATTATATTACATGGAGTTTAAGCAACAATGTCTACATAGTTTAAATATCTTCCTGTAACTGCTTGGTGATAAACTACATTACACATCCTCCAGAAAGGAATATATTCTGAATGCTCAGACAATATTTATGAGTTTGTTTCAAAGGTTTCTGATTTTATTTAGAGTGTTCAAAGTGTGTAGGCATAGTCAAAGCAATACATTTTAAACCCTGCCATAAATCATTCATTGAGCAAAAGCAAACTTTCATTAAAAAGAAAGTCCTTAATTGGTGAGAACTTCCTGAATGTAAACTGTCACTCTGGATACCACCTCTTGAGCCTTTCTCGGGGCATGATGGGCACTCTCACTGCCAGAATCATCCGGCTCTGCTGCACCACCTCAGAGATCCCACTGATGGGCCAAAGCCCCCCCAGTCGGCTCAAGCCCCCTGCAGCATAGACACCCTCATGACTCAGAGTACCCAGCCCATCACTGTACCCCTGTCCCAGCCTGAAATCCAGCATTTCAGCACCTGATGAAGTGGCTCTGATCTGAACCACTGAATAACCATTAGCAGAGAAACCCAAGATCTCTTTTGCCATTATTCATTTTCTGTCTGTAGTGCGTGTTCTTCAGATCATCCATTTAGCCTGGTGATGTAAAGAGGTATTTATTAAGCTTATGGATGTTAACGATTGTCTGTTAGGATTTCAACATGCAAAACAAGATCTGAGAGATTTCTAAAAGTCGCAAGCTGACAGTGCTACAAAATGTGAGCTCAAATTCTCACTTCCTTCACTGCCTGCACTTCTAAAGGCATTTCACACCTAGATGAGACCATTCACATTTTAATGTACGTGCTTTGACTTCACACAGGGACTTTGATTTGCCTCCATTTCCCTGCCTGCTCCACCTGGAGAAGTCCTAAGGCACATTGACACTGCCCAGCAAGGGACCCAGCAAGGATCCTTTCACATGCAAGGATGCCCGGGCCCAATCCAGGCGACACTATCCGGTTAGCCAGGAGGAGTTCGCATGTGAGAGTCAAAAGACAGAGTTGAAAACACATGGAAGGTCAGAATTCAAAACCTCTTCTGAAGATAAGACAGTGTCATGTTAACAGACCTGAACAACATACACAGGAGAAAAAAAACTTTAGTGGAAAACAAATCCAAAAGGCTCCTTCAAGCCAGCCAAACAATAAACAGGAGAGAAAGATAGTACTTTCTGAACCCAACAGTTGTTCAAGATACAGACCCTGAGCTGTGTGCATCACAGGTTTTACATCTGCCCTCCACACTTGCACACAGGTAAATAACTCAGAGACAACAGAAGGTGAGGGAAGGAGAGGAACTAGAATCATCCATCAACCCCTGATATTATTTACAGGTATTCTCAGAAGAAGGTATCTCACCCCTTAAAGCTCAGCTTCCAGTAAAGAATGGGACAATTTCACCTAGAAGTGCACAGCACTGCTCTTGTCTTTCTTTACATCCCATCTCCTATCAGGCCCCTTAGCTGGAGACATTGGTGCCGTGTCGCAGGTCACAGCTGCTCTAGTAACTGGGAAAACTGAGCAATTCTGTCATGCAATGTCTATTAATGTCATTTAGGAAGCTGACTTTGTAAGCATCAGAAAAAATCTAATTAACCTCATCTACATTACAAAAATCTAATTTATTCTTTCATAAGCACTAACTGCCTTTGCTTATCCAGATTTTTGAGCAATGAGCCTTGCTCTTAAAAGCTGGTTACTGGCTTATTTGTGATCGACATTTTTCTTGTACTGACCAGATATTTCACTTAGCTTTAATCTCACTTTGTATCATGTAATTGAGAAAAGAACATTCTGCAACAGCTCTTCACAATGCTATCATCTCCATGAAATGTTACACAATAGCTTTATCAGCTGCTGTGGCAGTGACAATGGGCAAAACCACATTCCAGGCCCAATTTCACCATTCTGAACATTAAGGGAGATTTCCAACTTCTTGTCACAGACCATGATGCAATGTTTGCCAGCATAAAGCACATATATATATTATAATACACACTGCAATTCATGTAATACAAGAGAAACTCTGTAAGGAATGGAAGGAGAACAGGGACAGCCGACCAGAGTAACAGCTGCAGATGAAACACATCCACGGTGCTTTGCTGGAGGGAGGGCAATAAATAAACACAGAACTGCTGATCTCAGCTCAGTCCTCGAGGAGCTGTAAGGTCCAGGCCACAGAATAGGTACTGGCACAAAAATGCAAGAGCTACACCGATAAATTTAGTAATGTCTGTTCAAGACAGAAGTCTAGGCTTGAGCCGGGAAGGATCATGGATGCATCGCTGCTAAGGAGGAAAACCCAGTCAGGTAAAAAGATTAAGGTCATCTGCACAGCAGACAAGGAAAATCCATGCCGACTGCCTGCCCTGCATGTGAGCCGCTGGAAAACAGGCTTGAATTTACTCCCCATACAGCTCTTTGCAAAGGAAACTGGGAATTACCACTTTGGAGATCAATAGTGCATACACACACGTGTGTGCACACAAGCACATCAGAAATATAGTGCTGGGAACAGCTCTGAACCAGTGAAAACGCAGCCCAGAGAGCAGAATGTGCAGGCTGCTCCGGGCTGTGGGGTTTAATGCAGCCGTAAATATTACCACTAGTCCCAGCTATTCCAGCTCGATGCTCGTCAATATCACTGTCAGCTCCACGTTAGCAACAAGCCGCAAGACAGCCACGGGTCACCCCTTCCCCCCGGCCGGGGGGCCGGGCTGCGGATGGAGCTCGGCATGCCCACACGCCCTCACGCAGGGGCAGAAAGAGGAAACGAAGGGGAAGCTGACACCGGGTGTCATCCAGGAATTTGGCTGATGGCAGCTCTGTGATCAGTCGCTCGGGGTACTGGGCTTTTCAGGAATTATCCAGGAATGAAAGGCAGCCAGAAAGCTCCCTCTGAAGCCTTGCTGCAGCGAGTGACCTGCCTCAAATGCCAAGGTGACGGATGCCTGAGCCAGGCAGCCCGTCCTCCCCTCCTCCCATCGGGGGTGCTCAGGGGCAGGGAGAAACAGAACGGCTTTGGTGCAGCGCATGGATATGTATGTCAGAGGGTGTCTACTGAGCGCTACAGAGTTGTCAGACCACTTTGTTAATAAAGCCAAGCCTTTGAAACAGAAAAAATGAGAGAAAATTTCAACATTATGATTATTTTTTGTTATTTCAAGTTCTTCTCAAACCACTTCTGAAACTGAACTAGCAGGGAGGGGGTTTTGCTCTTTCCTTTGCTAAAAGGACAGCTTTTTAAATGGCATCAGCAGTACAGTGCATCAAAAGCAAAGTTCGATTTATAAGGTTTTAGAAAGCTTTTCTTATTTGCTCACTGGTGTTTGCTTTGCATTCCTTAAAATACTCCCTATTCCTCTACACTTTCACATTATGTCTCCTATAACGTATCTACAACTGGGTTTGATTTTATGGCACAAATTTATCCCTTCCTGAACCAACAGTAAAAATGTCGAAGTCTTTGATCAGCAGTCATCTAGCGACCGCACTGCTGAGGAGCCTTCACGATGAACAATCACTGTCAGACATCAGTCTGAGTTTTCATATTCAAACTTTAGTGCCCATTCTCCACAAATCAAGCAACTTCACCAAAAGATTCACGGGCTTTGGTGGGTCTGGAGTTCAAAGGTGCCAACATGCAGTGTTTTGGGGAAGACTGTGCTGAGAAGCAGCCTAAACTCTGCAGAGAGGAAAGCCCAGTAAAAGAAGTATTTCCTCTCAATCACAAAAGGTTTTAATAGGCGCTGCCACTACAACCTTCTTGCAAAAGGACTGGTGTAATTACACACCGGCCTTCACACAGCCTAGGGGGAAAGCCTGGAACACTGCATGGCATCAGATATACTGAGCTGCGATACTTTGAAGAGACAAGAAAATGAGTTTTCTAGTTATTTATGTAAGCAATTCAGAAAGCACATCCACCCGTTTCTCATCTCAGAGAGGTCTTATTTTTGTGGGGACTTTTCAAGGACAAAAGTTTCAACTCTAAAACTTTACCCAGGAATAGAAAAAGCAAAACAGATAAAAACCCATAACACTGTTTTAGCAACAAGCAGCGCTGCACCGATTGCTACCATCAGTAACATTGTGGTGTCCCTGGCACGTATAAGGGCCCAGGTCATACGTGTTATGATGACAGCATTTACTGTTTGGTCTCCTTCCACAGTGCTCCTGATGGACGCTGCACTGCACATGCCACATGGCATCCTCCCCCAGGCATCCAGAGGCGCTGCCTCCAGAAGATAAACCGCTCCTGCTGCAAGAAGGAGTCAATAATGAGATACAAGAATAGTGGACTCTCATTTCCTCCAGGCAAATTAATCGGAGGATGCAAGTTCACAGGAAGGTTTGCAATGGAAGGTAGGTGGGAAAACGACTGATAAAATACACCCCCAGAGCCTTACATGGCTCAGTTTATGTATTCTCCCCTCAAAGGTGCTATATATCAAACAGGGATCTCTACATATCTGCCTGTGTGAGCTTCGAGGGACAGCCTGGTTAGTGCACTTCAGTTGTCAGGGCCAGGCAGAGGAGCTTGATGGCCTCGCTCACCCAGCACCAGGAGGGGATGTCTGGGGTACCTGGTGGGTGTGCCTGGCCAGCTCCGGGGACACAGCAGATAAACAGGATCCTGCTGCCTTTTGGGAGTCGTCCTGCAGTCTCAGAGGGGACTTAGCCTGAGGAACAGGCACAGAAGTTTCTAGATCTCAGAGCAGAGGCACGAGCACCTCTCACACTGCTAGCATGAGCTGGGCTGAGTGAATCAGTCCATGGGTGGTCATCACGCATGGCATAGTCGCCTGCCCCTTGGCCAGCACTGGAGCCGGCCAGGAGAACCCTCTGCTCCCCCCTGCTTTGCCCCAGAGCGCAGCAGCAGACCTGAAGCAGCGCTGTGAGGCTCCTTTGCATTTTCTTTCCCTTCCCGGTTCCCTGCACTGTAATTATTGCTGGCCATGGCAGACAGATAAGTGACAACAAGAGGGCAAGCAGTGAGGAGGTGCTGGCCTTGCTGCCCAGGTCCTTCCCCGGCACTGCATGCGGAGCGGAGGTTGGCCATTATGGGCCTCATCAGTCATGAAGCCAGAAATTACCGAGTCCCAGATTTGAAGATCTGTAAAAGGCACCATAAACAGCTTCATCTCCCTGGTGACAGGAAAGACACAAGCGACAGGTCTCCGGAGCATCTGCACTAACGATGGGGACAGCAAAGCAACAACTCACCGTGGAGGCCAAGGGCATCTGAAAAGGTTGTGTGCAGGGGAAAAACAACTCTTTTATCAGCACTTCTCTCAAAAAACCAAGTGACAAAACACAGCATGGAAAATAACCACTGCTGCATTCTCAGCAGCGCAGCATCTTATTACCAATAATGTCCTGTTACATACAGCCGGAATATTCCTGATTTAAGGTATTACTGCGCCTAAGTCAGTAGTAGCAGAGTTGTTCAATAAACAGATAAAGAAAGCATGAATCTCAGAGTTAACCAAAGCAAGTGGAGAGGTTTGCAAAAGGCCACTAGGCAGGGTAAATAAAAGAGAACTGAAGAAATTGAGAGGCTGTAACAGAAAAACTTGAAGGCAGAGCTGACTTCCTCCTTCTCAATATTTCTAAGGAATAGCATTGCAAAGTTTTGACAATTATGAAGCACGTTAGCTAATCATGAAAATTCATCAAGTATGTCACAAGTGACAAGGAAAAAGTACTTGACTGCTAAAATTGGATGAGCCACAAAACCTCCTGACAATCACTTACATAAATCACAGGAACATATCCATCATTTGACACAGAAGGTGTTTCCAGAGAGTAATATTTTCACGCCAAGAACACGAAAGTTTGTATACCTCATTTGGAAACCTACCATATTTTGATCCCTACCATATCAAAGCATTGGGGGGGGAAGGGGGGGAGGGAAAGGGTTATGCTTTTATGGTTTAAAACTGAGATATTTGCAACTGAAGCAGAGGACCTTCCTGTCCACACCAAGGCAGCATGAGCAAGGCAGAGCCTCATGCCAACGTCTGAGGACTGCCACTTGCATGGAAGTAATGAGGAAGGACAGTAAACACACTTGTACGCTTTGTGCAATGACACTTCGATCTAGGAACTTGCACAGATTACAGCATTATTGGAACACAAGTAACAAGGCAGGAGGTTTACTGCATTTTGTTTCAAGGACTGTACATGTGGCATTACATCGTATCAGAAGTTAAGAGCACTTTAGTCATTTCAATTGGGATTCTTCTGTTTTCAAACCTCAAGTTCTAGTTTTGCCTCTGTAAGCAGAAATATTTTAGTTTACTTTGTCATTGTTTTTTTAACTAGTTTCTTCCCCACCCTCCCATCCTATTTCAAATATGAATTTATGTCATAAATATGAAATTTCACTCCTTCCTACTACAAATACAAACCCAAAGAAACAATGTGCAACCTACCGGAAAATAAAGTGCTCTTTGGCTGGATTTTATTGTTTCAAAAAGAAGACCGGCTCACCTCCTGTATGCTCTTGGGAGCTGATCCCAGTCAGCAGCCAGAACCGCCCTGCTCTTTAGACATTTGGCTGCATCTCCCCCACACTGGGTACTCTCTGCATGTGTCCCATTAGAGCAACCAAGTGCCTTCCTTTTCCATAAATCCCAAGTGTAAGGCAGGAAACAGCATGTGGACTAACATGGACTAGCGTCTTATGAGCCCCCAGGGCATGGGTTTCCCTTTGGGAAGGGGTAATACACAAGATACAGTAGGTAATTCTGCATACAAGGTAGCAGGAGGATGCAAAGAGCAGCAATAAAATACACATTTATTGACACATTATTCCAAGGAGAAACAACCTGCCTTCCACTGCCTCTTCCTTTCCTTCTGCAATTTTTTTCCTTATTATTCTGTCTTGATAGTAGCTCTCAATATCCCACCATGGAAGCTTATATAATATTATGCATTGTCAACATCCTATGGACTTTGAAGATGTCAATGACAGCTTAAAAACCAGCACACTTGTTCTGTTCTCTACCACTCCTGAAATGCTGTCAAGAGATAGATTGGTAATTAAACCTCCATGTACATCAAAAGACATCCCTCAGCCAGGTAAAATGCACACACTCCAGCAGCACAATTAGTCTGCAATGACATCCTAGATTTTCTAGCTAACAAAGTCAAAAGAGAAAAGATGGGGAATAACACCTATTCAACCGCAATCATTGCTGGCTTACGTCTGTGAATATGTTTGCTGTATTTCTTTTTAAATTCAGAACTTGTTTTGCTAGCAAAAGATTGATTTTATAGCCCATACATTAAAAAACAGATTATAGAATATCCCACATGTGCCAGCAGGACCAGTATGTGCACAGCAGTCCTCATCACCTTCATGTAAACATTTCTGCACTGTTGCCACTCACTTGACAATGCAATAAAAAGTACACTGTCACAATAAAAGTAAGGCATCTCCATTTAATATCCTGGGCAAGTTACCTTGGTTACCAGCATCACAGGCAGGCGAGTATTTGAAAAACAACTTATCTTCAATTATTTTACAACAGTATTTGCCACCAA
The DNA here is from genome assembly GCA_009867235.2 of Psittacus erithacus. Taxonomy (NCBI): domain Eukaryota; kingdom Metazoa; phylum Chordata; class Aves; order Psittaciformes; family Psittacidae; genus Psittacus; species Psittacus erithacus. The sequence continues at coordinate 42,143 of WYDI02029649.1, read as the reverse complement.
ATGTGCTCAACTAAATTACTGACAGTGTACCTGTGCATGAGCATGCAGAAGCATGGTAAGCAGCTATAACTCTCCAACAGCAGCACCGGTTCTGGCCACACAAAGGGAACAAAGAAGTCACTGGTATTTATATTTTACTCTGTTTATGCAACATTATTACACAAAACTGGATAAATCTGAAATCCCAGTTCTCTGGATGACCTGCAGGGTATGCAATATAACACAGCTCAGTAATTTTGCTCTTTACCTCTCCACAGAAGCAGAATTGCATTTCTCGCCACATGCTGTGATTTATAGCATTCTGTTTTGTTTGTGTTCATAGATTCCTATTAAGACCATTAAGTCATATAGCCACTGATGGATCTCAATTAGCACTGGAAACACACAAGAAAAGCTTTGTTAAAAATAAAGTTAGCTGACAAAGGCATCTTCAAATCCAAGTTTTCTCATAGAACAAAACAAATAACCTGATGAAGCAAAATACAATGGGAAACAAGTTGCAATCATATCTATGGAGAAACACCCCTTCAGTTCATAATGAGCATGGGACTGTCATTTATCCTGAAGCTCAGAACAAAGCAATGTGCATCCGCTCCACCAGTTCTTTGTTATTATTCCCATGATTGTTTGCAAGCATATTCAGTCCAATTAACAGGTTTCAGGAACAAGTCTCTGGCCTTTGCTAGGAAATGTAATGAACACTTTGGAGAGAAATGAGAACCTCTCACTGAATTCCCTTCCCCTGTACAAGGAATCCAAGCTCCTTCCCACCCCCAACCCCAGAGGATAGATTTTGTCATGGTCACTTCACTCAGGGCTGAACCCTCAGAAAGACAGACGAGATTCAAATGGATGGCCTAGAAAAAATTGCATTCCAGAAATCCATTTGAAACAAAGATATATGGCACAGCCCGAGTGCAAATTCACAGTCTTCAAGGGCTAAGGGGTGGTAACAACTTTGAACTTCCATCAACTTCAGCATTTGCAGCACTGTAATCACAAAACCAAATGAGTGACAAAGCAAAACAATCATGATACATTTCTGTTTAGAAGCCTGTCTTCAATCTGTTGTCAATACTACAAAATTTGGTGGGTTTTTGAAGATCTATCCAATTGGTACACTAAAATCCATCTTACAGGTACCAACAAAAGACAAAGAATTAAGGTTAAATTAATAACCATGAAAACAAGTTAAGAAGACCAGACAACCCGCACTAGTACCTTACTTTCTGGAAGATGCAGAACAAGACAAATTCCATTCTAGCATCTCCAAACAGACTATCTCATGGGTTATCATCTTTGCTGCACAAACTTCTAGCTAGTAATTACAAATAAATCGATGTTTTGCATCAAGACAAAACTAGATTTTTTTCTTAAAAATGCCTTAAAAATCTGTAGTCAGAGTTACAAGAGGGGAAATAAAGCAATAAAAAGACGAGTTCCTTTTTACCCATTTTCTTTCTTGCACACAGCTGGAAATGATTTTTTAAATATTCAATTTAAAAAAGCTTGCATCAGTTGGCTTGGTCAAACCCCATGTAATATGGTTTTAATTAGCATAAGAGAAATCCTTCATGTGTTTTGGACAATAATAGAGGGATTCAAATAGAAAAATATGAAACACAATGAATGCCCAAAAAGAACTTTCAAACCTTTGCACTGGCAGCAAAGTACCAACCCTATAAAGACCAGCCACTGGCACTTTCTCTCTGCAGCCCTACAGGTAACAGCTACTCACTGTTTAAAGCAATGCATCCCAAATTAGACAATGCTGGTCCTTAAGAGATGGTGGGAAATTAATAACGCAGCTAAGCACCATGTAACGCGAACATCTTTAATAGCATGAACATCCTTACTAGCAGGCTGCTTTCTGATCAGCCAGCAGCGGGAAGAAGGAACCTTGTGGAATGCCAAGAAATTAAATTTGCCTGTTGGAAAGAAAGCAGCAGTTATTGTTCTAGATGTAGGGGTAAAAAAAGGAGTGAGAATGCAGCCAGACCATGGCCCCTGCTCCTCAGCTTAAAAAGAGACCTACCAAATTACTTTAAGTTTTCCCATCTAATCTGATGAAGCCATGGCCAGTTTAGACCTTGGGGGAAAGGAAAAGAAGTTCCAGAATAATGTATGTGGAGTCAGAGTCTGGTGATTCAGGGATTTATAAATCAGTGGTGAGGAGCTACAAAGAAGGGAAACTATGGATATATTTGTGCTGAAGTAGCCGTGGGGAACTTTTACAGAACAGGCTCTGCATTTTCCAATAGAAAAGGAAAAGCAAAACAATAAGCATTTTAATTGGAATCATCTCTTATAAATTAACTATCCAGTCTCCCTCTGGCTGAAAGCAACGATCCTTATTCCATTCACAAACAACTGCAAACTTGTGAATGTTTTAATTTCCAGTTTCCTACACCTGACTTCAGGCATTTAACAAATGGAACACCAGTTTCTACAAAGGGAACCAGCATGCATCACATTGCCTCGTAAAACTACACTCAGGAATTAGGAAAGAACAATACCTGAGTCAGAACTGCCATCTTGTTGCAGGGAGATGGCCATGCCTTTTTCAAGTGTGCACTTCAACAAATGTCTGTATAGCTCAAATAAATCAACTGGCCTTATTAACAGATCACAAACCACAGGACAAACAAGGAGAAGCTTCCTTGGCAAGTGTGCATGCCTTTCCATTGGTGTCTAGGGCCATGCCAGGTTTATTACTTTTAAAATATTCTAAATAGTCCCTACTTTGAGTCAGTATCTAGAAATACAACTCTTCCCTTTCCGGGTACTTTAACAACATTTTAGAAGTGGTAAGAGAAACAGTTCTGATGGCAGCTCTTTGAAGAGAAAAGGATCTGGGCGAAACACTGTCATTGGCAGGTAGGCTCTTGCGCCTTCCTCCTACTTCTTTCCACTGATTTAGCACATCTACATTAGCAGATGGAAAGACGACAGGGATTTATTTGCTCATAAACACCTCTCAAGTCAGCAGCAGACAGCTACCCTCCATCTCAGGAAGAACACTATTCTGACAGGCACGCTGAATGCATTTGTCAATATATATTTGGGCATACTGATTCCCACTGCCTCTCATCCCCAAGCAGCACCTCTTCCCCACTCCCATGCCATGTGACATGAAATCTGACTTCTCCTTAGGAGAAAATGAAGAACATGTACATTCACAAACACACATCCCCCTCTGATCCATATAAGCACAAAACACAATAATCTCCCCTTCATTATTCTTACCCTGACATCTGACAACTGCAAAAGGAAGCCCAGCCCCTTCAAAATGAGATGGATCTTGAACAAGCCATTGGAGGAAAATGAAAGGCACATTTCCAAATAGGCAAAACACCTTGATCAGAAACGAGCCCAGGCTCCTGTGATCTCAGAGGCCCAAGAAACCTGGGTTTGAGTTTTGCCATTTGGAGCTCACTCCAGGCCACCTCCTTCTACCAGCTGTAGCTTTCAATCGAGGCAGGTTGCAGCTAACAAATTCATACAATTTAGCTGATTCAATAAAACCATCCAGACGGGAAGGATCCTTCCTCAAATGTCTGGTTACCTTAATTAGATAACAGAGTTCTAAGAGTTTAACAGAGTTTTGTTTGGGCTGCTAGGAGGCGGACACATACACATGACTCATGGAAATGACTGGGCAAAGTTCAGCTACCTCCTTGCACCTGCATCCGAGTAGCATGACTGCCTCTTGCTCCTTTGCTACAGGCCACATCAGCTCCTTGAGATCCTGCAATTTCCCAAAGTGAGGAGAAACTCTGTCTCGCATGATCCCTTCATGAAACTGATCTCTGGAAAAGGTCTCTTTTGCCTTCCCTGGAGTACGCCTTTTCTTTCAGCCCCCATACTATTCATGCCAAATGGAAGAGGCTACACATACTAACCAAGCCAAGAAAGCAAAAAAGGTCCAGATGGTTTAGTAAGGAGTTTGACATGATTACAGAAAGTTTCCAAAAAAACTAATAACTTTCATGGACTAAGCTGTGTCCTACATTAGAAGAATGATTTGTTTTCCATGATCTCTTTTGGTCTTTCGAAACCTCCCAAAAGCTGCACATTTCACATGGTAATTTGCTTTAGGTCTGTTAATTTTTGCTACATTCTTCACAGAAAATGCTCCTCTTTCTCTTCACAACAGACGTTTCAGAAATCTCCTTCTGTTCATTTTCTGAGAATCTCCACACGTTCTGGATGTGCTACTCTAAGAAAAGCTCCACTGAACGGGGCAAATGCATGTAGACACAACTAGGTTGGGAAAGAGGAATGGTACTTAAAACTGCCTCAAAATAAAACATAATTGCAACCACAATATCCACAGCTTATACATAAAAATAAGCTGATGAGAGACAAAGTTGTCAAGTAAAACTCTAGAACTTCAGTAAGGATTCACGGCTGGAGTGAGACATTTAGAGTAAGTCCCCTGACACCTAACTTCAGCCACCTGAAAGCCAAGCACTTTAAGTCATCTATAGAGGGTCTCCAAGTCAAGAGAAAAGGATGTCTTTCCCAAACCCCAGTTTATTCCATCTGTCCATGCCCACAGCAACATGGGGTAAACCATGTAGACATCAACCTGAGGAGGGCACAACCAACCCCTGGAGCTGCCCTCCTTTTTCACTGACTAGAACAGGAGCTTGGTTGCCCATCCTAGAAGACGTGTTCACGTTTCAGAAGGCTAGCCCAGAGCAATACAAGCTCTGCTTTAATAGCAGGTACTTCATGCATCTCAGAGACATTACACACTTCTGCATACAGATCTCAGCACATCTTGTACACAGATACTGATAGAAATTACTGACAGAAGTAGCACACACCAGGCAGGACGTCCTACTTTTGTGACATGCCGGTGGCACACAACTGCCACTCACTGAGATCTGCCAGCCAGATGCAGCATCTTTAATTCTACATTATACACCCGAATAGGCATATAGGAGCATGTCCTGTAATGTTCCGTACAGCTCACCACTGCCCTGATCTGGCATATCTGAAAATGGAGACTATATAAGCAAAAGAGGAGCTGATCTAGTGACAGAGGTCTAGCAGCAGGAAGCAGAAATACTGCAAGTGGCTTCTTTATGCACAGAAAGATGATTCCCAAAGGAAATAACTCACTTTCTTCTTCACAAAGCAAAAATGATGTGGCAGTCATGAATGAGTAAAAGAGAGAAGAAGTAACACAAAAATAGCTGAACACAGCCTAAAGCCCATTGTGCAAACTGTGGACCTTCAACCTGAGAGTGCTGTCTTGAAGAACTACTGCCACTGGGCTAAGCTGAAACAACCCGCTGTTTCCAGGCCACAAGGTAACACCTCACAGTAAATGGCTCTAAAGGAAGTTATTATGAAACAAGATTAGCTGCACACACCATGCATGCAAAATCCAACATGCAACATCAGGTCTGCCCTTCCACAAAGGAACAGCAGTGAGATAGAGAGCTTGAATTTACTCAGAACACGATCATTCATTTTATTTATCAGTCTAGGGCATGCAAATCTTCAAGGCACTATGTGAATAGCCTATAACAATTTACGACCCACAATGATATTTTAATACATGCTTAAAAGCTACATATCCATGTCCTCTCAAGTGGAACTGAAATATATAAGGCCCTTATGCAAATACTGAAGCAGTGTTATTAATCTAGAGTCCCCAGCACAACTACTGTAGGCACTAAAAACAACCCCAGCCCTGGCATAAAACAGATCAAAACTAAAGTTTTGTGAGATAAACAGTGTCTGGATATAACCAAAATACAGAAGGATGCTTCAGAGTTAAGGCTGTCTGGATGTACATAACACTGAGTCCATTCTGTGCTCCAAGATACTGTCATTATTAGTTCAGCCTTTAAATTTCTTGTAGCCACAAACAAGGGTCAGGCTCAAGTATTCCTTCCATCCAGTGACCTGAACACTTCCTCTCCTCGCTGCCTGCCATACCCCAGCTGCAGATCAGGTTTGTAGCAGCCACATCACTTCAGAAGAAGAGCTCAGTCCATCTGAGCTGCTCCTGAAGGCTGCAGCTTGCTCAGTCTTACTTCTGCCAGATCCCATGAAGAGCAACAAGGCAGATGGAACTCTCCTCTTAGGAGCTTCAAAGCTTAAACTCCAGACCTGAGCACACACACACTCCCAGCAGAAGGGAAGGCATGCTGTGCCTTAGCCTCTCCATCCTACTGCCTGGATTTGGGGGCAAACGTATTTTCACTAGCAGGTTACATTAATATTTAGGTCAGTAACCCAGAAGCTCAGCTGGCATACAGGTGCACACAGGGGGTTCACCAGCTCTACTACAAGCCTATCTTCCAGCTGAGCTATAAACAGCTGACAGCAGCAGCATCCTAAAAGGCTGCAGCAAGATGTACCAAGTCTCAGCGGCACACAAAAGCCCAATGAGGGAGGAAATTATAACTGCCAGCATGTCTTCAGCCAAACAGAACCACTGATAACTCAAAGGAGAAGCCAGATTTTGCAGACATCAACCTGCCAGATTATGTTAAGGTTTGTTGACACAGGTGCCAATGGCTAGGATCTGAAGTGTAGCTCGGTGCCTGGTTTCTGAGAGGCTGTAGACAAGCAGCACAGAACTGCTAGAGCAGCGCAAGGAGCTTGAGGGAAAGGGTCACTGCTGGCCACAGCAGGGGATCACTGCTGCCTGTGCAGGGCTCGGTGTTATTACCAGAATGCTTTCAAATCCCTTTGCAGGGGATGGGAAGGAAGGGAAGAAGCACTGTGTGCTGGAAAAAGATAAACCAATATAAAGACGCTGATTTTACAATGCTCAAGGATGCTATCACGAGCATCCCCATTACAAAGGGACGCACATACGGGAGAGCTGGAAAAGAGAAGGCATCTATGCCCACCTGGGCCAGAGCCTTGCTGAACCATCCTTATGATGATAGTGGCTGTTCAGAAGTGTATGTGAAAATGCGGTTATTGCAAAAGAGAGATCAGGGTGAGAAGGGAAATCTTTCTCACCTACTCCCTGGCAGGTTTGAGAACTCTCATATTCAGATTTCCACAGGGTAAAAGACTTCAGATTAAAAGCTTCCCCTTCACATCATCAGGGAGAACAAGCTCGTGCTCTCAAACACCAAAGTCAGAACAAAGCATGACCATGCCCTGGGTACTCAGCCAACATCATGTGGCTGCAACTCTTTAAACCAACACCTCCCTTCAGAGCTGTCCCCATTCTCAAAGGCACCATATCTTCCTAGGGGCGACCAGTCTCTCACACCACTCCATGCCTTGCCTTTGCTTCTCTAAATGGTTTCTCATCCACATAACCAGGGAGGTGACAGTGTTTTGGGACACTCCCAGGTAAAAATTATGCGTGACTTTACCAGCTGTCTTACCAGAGAGGCTGGTGGGAAGAGAGTAAGCATTACAGGGAACCTAATAAGAAAATAAACACACAGAAGCAAAGTTAACCACACCTGAAATCACTGGGTTTGCCCCTCAGGTGTTAAATCTTAAACCCCTAATATACTAGAGATATCAAGACAAACAGACAGAAGAGAATCAGAGGAAACGGTAAAACAATCACATAAACAGAGCAATTTTGGAAAGGGAATTAGCTCCCATAAAACATTAAGCACACTAAACTCTAATGTGTTGATTTTCTAATACAAATGTAAATTTTACTTAAAACTTAGTTTACTTTCTGTGCATTTTTCCAACACGCACATTACAAGCAAGTTTTTGCTGGTGGGCTTACTCAGCTATGAACGCTACACTACTGCTATCAGTAAGATCAATCATGCACTAAATTGCTACTGAAAATATACTCTCTCTTCTGGCTTTATTTCTCCACATGGTTGAGCTGCTATTTTCCGCTGTGCATTTTTTATGTAGCGAGTAACTGTATTTTGAAGTGGCCTCCAATTTAACCATTGGCTTTTGCACAAGGGTCAATAGGAAATACTTTTTTCCCCATACTCTGATGATACCAAAAGCTGTGGCCAATATAAACACACAGGTTGTGGTCCTGTTCTGTTGGGACTGTGCTGTTATCTAAGGAGTTAACAGGCTCTTTAAACAGAACTACATCTATTTTCATCAGTTTTCACTGACAGATGAACCCACAATATTTTCCCTCTTCTCTTCACAACAGGCAGATTTCAACTCCTTCTCTCACTTAGAAACTAATTAAACAATGCTCACACTTCAAAAAAAATCTATTAGCAAAAAATATCTATCAACAATTTAGCATCACCATCTGAAAACTGGAAGATGCTCAAACAGAAGGCTCACAAAGCCTCTGCTTGGCTGTGATTTACCAACAGTTACAACTCCAGGAGGAACCTGGGCACCCTTTTAAAGTTTCCAGCTTGATAAGCAGATATGCATGAAGTGAATGTGTGGCTGTAGGGTCAGGGGTAACCCTGAAGCAGGCGCTCCTGATGCTACAAATACCGGTGGACCTAATGACCACCTTAAAGGTATCTGGAAAGGAAGTTTATTTTCCTAGCAATTGCTTTTTGTTGTTGGTTCTTCCCCTACTCTCAACAGACTGCCTGTGTTCTCTGCTCCTTCAGGGGATTTAAAGTAGGCCTGGAAAGTAGGGGAGCATTGCTGGGTTTCTCAGTTCATTTTTACCTTAGCGCTCTCAGCTACATGAAATCTGGTTTTCCCCAGTGGGATACTGAAAAGTGAATCTTAAAGACACCTTCATTTTAACTGAAGGCTCTGAGGCATTCCACTTCTCTGGGCTCACTCCTTGTGAAAATTCATTAGATGCTGAACTTAAATCAGCTTTACAAAAGCTGAGACGCTCCCATTCAAGTGTTATTATTCCTCCCACAGTTTACAATTGTGGTAACAAGTCTGGTCCACGTGCATGTGTGCCTGGCCTGTTTCTAGCATGCTTTCGGCTGCATCTCCCAGCGCTGCCATGGACTTCAAGAGCTTACACACATGACACTGTCAGCATGGGGATTCCTGCCATTGCTGTGCTGTTCTGTAGCTCACAGAAAACACTGCATACCAGAGAAAGAGGAAACAAAGACTGCAGCATTGCACTGAAAACTAAGCACTTTGGGTTGGGATCAGCACTGGGTTAGCAAGTCTACGTACTGTAACACCAAGCACACAGGATTTCATTTTCTGTGGTCTTGAAGATACCTGATTCAGAAAGTAAAGCCTCAGTGTCTCTTCCAGTTCTCCACCTGTTTGATAACCCTTATTTTAGTGCTGACCCAGCCCTTATAAATTAGGTTTGGTAGCCTGAAATACATTAAAACTCGCCCTCAGACTGAGGAACGAATACCAAAGAGACTGGGTTCAGGGTTGTAATTAGCTGTAAACATGGCTGTATAACCCTGAACATGCAAGCCAACCTCCCAATGCTTCATTCACCACCGGAAAAGCTGGAATAATGCTTAGACACCCCAAAAGTCTGCTACGTGGCTTAATTAGCATCAGGGCCTTAGCTCAAAAGTACTTAAGTGGCCAAAACTGTCACCTGGTTTCTCTGAAGCTGGGGGTGAGAAGGGGAGGCATTCTGCACTGTACGGGGTCTCCAAGAGTGCTGGCACTGATTAGTAACAACAGCCTCCTTAGGGGGGGTGAAAAATAAAGTGGTATCTCAGTCAGGACAACCTGTCAACTGCAACCCTCCACTCCTAAGTACCTGCACAAGTGGGTACTAGCACTGTACCATACCAGGGGGCCATATAAGCACCTCATCTTTGCTCTGAAAGCTTCTCAGCAGACAAGCTGTATTATCTACTCTTTGCAAAACAAATTACAAGGGCACACAGTGACAAGTCTAAGTTGACAAAATTCTTCATCAGACCTGGGATTTGAACCCACCTCCAGTCCAGGGCCTTATCTATTAGGCAAAGCTGCCCAAAAAGATAAGCTCTGTTTCCATGTCCTTCCTAAAAAAGATTTTCTGTATGGCTTTTTTTTCCATAATGACCTAACTCTGTCTCATTACTGTTTCCCTTGGAAACAAAAACGTATTTTGCAGTTTCCTTTGCATTGCCTTTTTTTTCTTTTTTGAGAATAATTGCTCCTAAAATTAAGGATTTTTTTGTTGTTTATTCAGGTCTATATGGCACTTTCTGATAAATGCAGAATGAAAGGCAAATCAAGTTTAACAACCGTGTTACTGAATAACCTTGATTTATGGATCCCAGCACCACTCTGTGCAGACCTGATCCAGGAGCCAAGAAATCTTGGCCTTGTGTTTAGGCAAGGTGGCTGCTGGATTAGCAATGTGTTAAGTGGTTTTCAGGCTTCCCAAGCTGCATTTCCTAAACATCACAAGCAAAATGGACAGCATGCTCTCCTGGACATTAGTCTATAGTCTAATATACAGACACTGTGACAGTAAAGACTGCATCTTTGCATTTGTGTTGATGTCCTTATTTTGGGGAGGAAATTCTGACATATTCCATCAGAAGAAAACACTTTTTAAAAAAGATAATACCTAAAATAACTGTTCTGTCAGGTGCCCTGAAGTCCCAAAGTCATCTGTGTTGGCAATGTAGAAGCCTGGCCATGCTCCATGAGAAACCTCATCCAAGTGACAGGATCTGATGCAAAATCTCAGGCAGTTTCCCACAAGGAACACCTTTTATGAAAAATGAACACGGACAGAGTAAAGCAGATATTTTGTTTGTCTAAGAACAGCACCAGGGGACCATTTTCGGTGGGACAGGAGCTTCACCTCCGTTTGAAGTACCCTGTGACCATATTAGTGCCAGGGCTCTCTGCTACTGCTTCTCATCAGAATTGCTGTTGGCCCCTGCTGCATCCCCACTATATGGTCGAACGTTATCAGAGATGAACACCAATAAAGAAACAAACTGAAAATATTTTTAAGATCCAAATGTTCTACACAAGCACGCTCTCAGTCTTTGATTAATGAATATAGCAAAAGAGGGCAGTGGCAAAATCAGCCATGAACTTCGCAAGATCAGCAGGAGTATAAAGAGAACACAGAAGCCCAGTTGACCGTGAATATACAGCTCCCAAACTACAGCTTTAGGTTTATAGAGCGGGCTGGGTGGCATTCAATTCCCACCAAGCTCACCTACTATATCACAGTAGAAAATACTAATACTCTTGACTGTTCCACCTCTTCATAAGCAATTACAACAAGAACACAGTATGGACACAAGTGGATGAGAAATTGGGGATGGCCTACAACAAAGTTTTGCTCAGACTGAAGCACCTGTGAAAGCACACCTTGCAGTACTGCTTATCTGCCAGAAGTCACAGAGCAGATCCTGTTGGGCCTCACACAAGTTATTTCTTTTTTGAAGCCACTAAAAGTTACAAAGCCATTTATAAAATTCAGTGAGAATTCAATCAATTATCTTCCTTTCTTTCTTAAGTACAGAATGCAATAAAAGTCTCATTTCACTGTGTCAAGAGTACTACTCAAAATCAAGTGCTAAATTATTACTCACTTTCAATTCATCACTGTTTTGCAAAATTAACATACACTGAAATCTCAATAAAAACAACTTCACAGGGGTTGTAGACAAGGAGAGAAGCAAGACGTGGACAAGACTGCATAATAAACATGACCATTGAAGCCAAGCTTCTACCTTTTCCAGGCTGTAAACTGGCGTCCTAGCACTTCAATCCCCAAACTGAAAAGTGGAGGTATAAATATAACAAATTTCTTCAACTGCAATAAACTGAAGGAGCAAATGTTTTCTTTTCTGTAAGCTCTAAGTTCATTTGAATTAATACTTACTTATATGTCCCTAAATAGCTAGGAAGCCAGAATTTATTTCAGCATACACTTCCCTTGTCTTCTTGGAGGTGGAGAAAAGAAAGAAAGGATTGGCAAGATACATTTAAACTCTAAAATAATCCTTTCAAATGACATTTTGTCAGGACATTCCCTTCAGTGTAACACAAAAGAATTAATGTCCTTGTAAAAACTGTCCTTGTAAAGAGAACTGAAACATTCCCATTTTCTCTCTGGTGCTAAAACCTTTTAGCAGAACCACTGTAAAATAGTTTCATTCAGGAATGCGAGCACAATGCATCACACTCTTCCTTTTCTCATTTTAGAGATACGGACGCCCTTATTGCTCTAATCCTCCAGCAAGCATCACACCACTCAAGGCCCACTCAATCCCAGACTGGGGCTACACAGCCACACTTGCCATGCTATCCCTGGCAGAGGTGTGCGCATGCAGAGAGCTGCAGGCAGCAAGCCACATTTGCTGAGCAAACCCTGGACCAATGCCTAACTGCTCAAATCCCCCAACTCCTCGCTGTTCCATAGCTACCTGAGACCATCCTGCTCCATGGGGTTCAACTCCTGTCACATAGGTACAAGTTACTTCCAGGGAGATTCCAGCTGAACATGAGAGTTTTTCACACAGAACAATCAGCAATTGGAAAATTCTCCCCAAGGAAGTGCTGGATTCCCCAACACTGCAGTTTTAAGATTCAGCGGGACAGGGTTCATGGACATCTTGTCTCAACTGTGCTTTTGCCAGAAAAGGCTGGACCAGATGATCCTTGAGGTCCCTTCCAACCTGGTATGCTATTCTACAGTGCTATGATTCCTGTAGCACACAGGCTCTGCAGTTTGTGAGACTGCAGCTGAAGATGGGTTTGGTTTTCCCTGATTTAGCAGGCAAGTGACTGACCAAGTGAAACATAGACATTTAACATTTCTGCTCCCTCAGTGATGTTCCCAGGGAGGAAATCCTCCCCAGCACAGGAGGTCATGACAAAGCCAAGACGCTTTGAACCACCTATGAAGTATTTTGGCAGACACATGGGATTTAAGTGACATCTAGATCTCACTCAACATGGGAAATTCAGCTTACCACAGATTAAAACCTTTATTGGATGTTTCTCTGCATGGCCCAGAAGCACTGCTCTCCAAAATGAAGACTTGTACCTGTCTGACAGAACTCAGCTATTGAACAACACACCATGGTTCATCCTTAAGGCTCTCTAATATTAAATGCATCAAACTGCACTTTTTTCCAAGCAGCCTACGCAGCTACATTTTTCTCCAGGTCTGTCAGCAAGATGCCTTCTAAAACCTATAGCCCAATGCAAAAGAGCTGCACTGGGGACCACTACAAGTTTCCCATATTCATCCTTTTCATCAGGTTTCACAATCCAAAGGAACTTTACAAATGAGAAACTGAGAAAATTCTCATTTCTGCCTCCCCCCATATGACCTCTTTAAGATTCCTTTTTATTTTACCGTCCCCTTTCTTAATTATTTTTATTTCCTGACGTATTTAGATGACACGATCCCTGCTCGGCACAGTTTGGAGCTGGCTCGGAGGTGGACTACCAGCTATGGCCCAGAGCAAAGTCAATGTCCACCACCACCTCAAGAAGAATGAGCCATGCACTACAGAAGCCGACAATGAAAACAACTCTGCTGTTGTAAAATCTTCAAAGACAAGAGTTTCTCACCCAGTTTGTCTGCTTTTCTTTTTCTGTAAAAAATAAACCTTATAGCCGACCAATCACTGACAAAATTTCCCCCTTATCATAGCTGTTATATTTATTTGTAATATTTGACGTACTAGAAGAGTGAAGTAAAAGGGTAACAGAGACTCCACTCCTTTAGGAGTCAAAGCCAGAATTGGACAAATTCCGCTTCCAGAGTAAACTGGCATAAGCAGAGTAATATGGAATAAACTTCACTTTCGAATTTACTGTTTCTGGTTTTACTGAAAACACTCTTGGCATGTTTACATGGCAGATATGTGCAGTATTTATACTGTGCGTGTTGACTCAGAAGTTGGAGGCCGACTGGAGAAATATAAGTAAATGGTGATGGTTTGACTCAGTGACAGCACTAACAGTTCATTTATATTTCAATTTGTTTCTGTCTGAAAGGTGAAGAGGAGGTTTGGGTTTGTATCAGTTTCACAAAGAAAGGGGGGAGGAAGATGCTTCATTTCCTTCTTCCCACTTGACAGTGCTGCTAGTTTATGGATTGTGAACTCCTCGGGTGAAACACAGCTGAAGTTTCCCAGACCAGAACCCTGCACTCAACTGGAGCAGCCGCTCAACAGCTGGGTCAGCCCCATCACTCCCTCTCCAAACTGCACCTCTGAATGAGGAGCGCATGGACACCCATGAAAGATCAGCCTCCAAAGTCAGCCATGTACGCAATAGCACACAGGCGCTGCCTTGCATAGGACAAGAACTTTCAACAAGCACTTCGGTATTAGAGCAGGGCAGTCACTTTACAGCTATCCTAACAAACTCTGGTGCACTCTTTGGTGTTACCTGAACCCATGTACAACAGTGGAAGATGAAATTCTTTCCTCTTCTGGAGAAAATGGGAAGAGAGACCAAAAGCTCTGCTCAGTACCCTGGATACAAGGGAAAAGGTAATTTAAAAGAAGAATCGGCTTTTGAAAAGATTTCCTATTCATATATCCAATCACTATAGTATACACCGTTCAAACCCCACTGAAAAAAGGCAGATTGATTTCATGAGCTGTAATTTCATGGGGCCTGTATGTGCTCCTAATTGTGGACTGCAAGCATCACTTGTAACAGTACGCAGTACACAGCCACGGTCATAAGCACTTTTTAGAGATCAGGTCTGCACATCAGCATGCTCACAGACCTGTCACTTATATCAGAGGATGTCCCTACTCCTATACCTACAGACCATTTGGCACAAAGACGTTTATTAGCAAGGGCTCCATGCCAGTTCCAAGGGAGAGGGCAAACAGGGGGTCCTGCAAGCCAAAGGGTGTTCTTGCCTGCCTGCAAGGGCAGGACAAATATAAAAACACTGGGGAACATTTCTGGAGTCAAAAGAACATAGAATGGTGCCTCTGAACTTTGCCCCAGTACAACATCCAAAACAAGCGCAGGAAAAGCAGTTCATTTTCCAGACAAGCTCAGTATGCAGCTTTTCCACAGGTAGTGGAAATAGAAATATTTGTTCTTCCATGAATGCACCACCTCTGCTTAGACTGGTTTTAAGCCCAAGACCATATTCATCTAATGCAGGTACAAGACATATCCTCATCAAGTAACTACGTACAACATGCGCTAGTTATCTGGCCTCTCTGCAGAGGGCATGGTCAAGCTTTGGGGCCTGAGTCATTTGACCTCCTATGTCAGGAGGAGAGGAACTGCACTCTGGAGCAGCAACTATCATAAATCCAGACACAAAACATCTGCATTTCACTGCCCGTCCAGCCTATTTAGTGTGCAGAACTGATACTCAAGGCTGTATTTCCAGCCACGCTAAGACTTCACGCTGGTCACAGTAAGTATCTACCCGGGGTATGAATGGCAGGGATACAACTGGCATCAACCCCTCAGCCACACCAGTCCTGTGGCCCCTCCCAGCGGAGGGGCTGCAAGCAGTGTGAATCCACCTCACTCAGGGCACAGCTGTCCCAGGGATACCTCAAGGCATGCACATAGGGTGGATTACCAAGAACACTATGCTTCTGAACATTCCCTCTCTGCAGACAACAAAAAGGACTTGGCTGGGGGCAGAAGATAAACCCTTCCCTCTGCCTGCGCTTTGCTGGGATTAGACAGATTCACACCAGTAACAGCTTCAAGTTCAAGAGACAGATTTCCCTTTCCTTCCTCTTGAATGTTTCCTGTTAGAACAGATTGAGGGAGTGGAACACCTGGGGATCAGACCAAATGGAATGCAGAACCAGAGTCTCCAAACTAAATCCCACTGTTGCTGAACTGTTGCTACGTATCCTTGTAATTCTTTCCAGTACCTGTCTTCTTATTTTGGTGCTGTCAGAACCACCCTGTTTTCTCAGCATGCGAATGTCCCCAGTGCCATTGTTACAGTGCTCCAAGAGCTCATGTAGCATTTCCAGCGCCTAGGAAATAAGAGGGATTACCGGCAGCACATATTCCTGCCTGGGAACTAACAGGGTGTAAGGACTGAACAGCAAAATATTAAAAAGCAACAGGTAAGTTGCCACAGCAATTAGATTATACAGTCATCATGACTATGGAAGTGTCTGCACTCGTTAAAAGAAGTACAACCAAACAATTAAGAAAGACTGGGGGGGACACAACACAGACATGTGTTTTGCTACTGGCAACAGCACAAAGACTAGCGGCGATTGCACCTCAGTCCCAAGGACTTGTTAGCTCCAGCTATTGATCCACAAACTACATATATTTTCCTGAGAATGTTTGGCCAGCAGCGTCCACACTGACTGAAACTACTGCAGGGTTAACAGGTCACTGGCAGACTGCAACACCACTCTTGTGTTCATCAGGTTCATGCCTTCAAACATGTTATTACCCACCAGCCTCCCCCACTAAGTAGCAAACTGCTGGGATTTGATTCTCTCTTTGTTCCAGGGTACTTATTTGGAGGGGGTGATAGGCTACAAACATCAGGGTTCAACTCAAGTACACAAAAGCCAGGAAATTCACAGCTAGGGCTGAAAATGTGTGTTGACACAGCAGCATTATCTCCTGCCATTAAGCCGCCTCTGGATCTTCTGGCACAACTGCCTGGGTTAAAGCCTCAGTGTCAGCAGAGATTTTTCAGGCTTTGCCATGAATTTCTTTGCCCAAGTCAAGCTGCTAGCACCACTGAGATACATCCTTCTAACACTGTATGATGCACACCTCATGAAGATGAAGCACACATGCACACATACCCCCTCACTGCTGCCTTTCCATGTGAGGTTTCACCTTCGTACTCCCCAAGGGCTGTGAATACAGCATGAACCAACTTGCAAAATCCCAGCCGCTGCTCCACAGTGGCCACAAAGGGGGATTAAGCAGAGTTGAGCGGTGCTGACAAACAGACCTGGGTAACCGTAGCAATCGGTATTTCAGAGCAGCATCACATCCCAAGGATCTGGCTTTGGCTCCCACCCAAAGCTGGGAAGGTGGATGGGAGGAGGACCCTGGGGATTAGCCATGGCATAGCTCTCCTCAGGGGGAGGGATGCCAAAAATGGGGCCAGGGGAAGCAAGCCTTGGCCCTTTCAGGCCACCCCCACTGAATTCACTTAGCTGCTCTTTAAATAGGAGGGTGAGGAGGTTTGTGAGAGCTCGCTGGGAAGTGACTTCCCAGAAAGGGGAAGAGCTCTATTCTGATGGCACCGGTGGGCCTGGGCTGGGCGCAGGTGGGCACAGCCACTGCCCTTCTCTCTCCCCTAATGGAAAAACACCACAGAGCAGGGAGAGGGAAACCCCAGAGCATAAAGAGGTGAGGCTTTCCCCCATTCCTGCTGTGTGGACTAGCGGCTACACAAGGTGGGGGGGCTTAAATCGGGTTAAACTGTGAAACACGGCAGTAGGTGAGCCCACCGCTGCAGGACAGCTTGTCCCGGGATCTGGCATACACAGAACATCCCATGGATGTGACACCAGCACCACACACACACAGCCTGGATCGGGGCCTCTGTGGGACTTACTGCCCACACCCACATTTTCTCCATCCACTTCTAAATTCCAGATCAAGGCCATTTGCAAGTTTAAGAAGTTACTTAAAATGACAGCCAATGCCCATGAGATCCTATCTGACCGGGAACCCAAAAAGCTAACTTGGCTCTCTAAACAGGCACTTTAGAAATTACAAACTAATCCAGTTAGTGACTTTATCTTGTCAGTTACAAGGCACTCATTACAGATTTACAAGTAAATTAAGAAAAAATGGGAGGTTACTTACACCGGCCCCAAATTTACCAGGTTTATACAATAGACTTGCCAGAATGACTCAACATCAAATGAAAGGGCAGGGATTTTACAGTTTTAAAGACACGTAGTTAATTTAATCTATAAATAACTGAAACTGTGTTTCTGAGTGAAAGGGCCATTGTTCATTTTTATCACGGGGATGAAGAGAAGTGCCATGGGGAAGCAAGGGAGGCTTACCAGAGGAAAGCTACAGATTTATCTTATAAAAACCACAACCCAGCAATACAGAAGGACACCTTTGGGGCAGCAGCTTCAGGTGCACTTCAGTACAGGGGCAAGAGCTTTGACAATACAGATGCCAAAAGGATGAGCTAACCAACTTATGCTGGAAAGGGAAAGGAGGCACTGGTGACAGATAAATCTGCATTTTATTGGGACTCGAAAACCCCACAGAATTAAAGTTACCATTAATATAGCTGCTTAGGAGGACTTTTCCAGATGAATGTGAGCCATTTTGGACAATGACACTTAAGCAGTTTCACAGTCACTCAAAGCCTAAACCTAAACCAGTCCTTAGCTTTAAATCAGATCAGTTCCCAGTTCTGGTTCACTGGGCAACACAGAAGGATTTGCCTTACCACAAGGGAGACAAAGGCATAGCCAGGGACAGATGTGCTCCTTTTGATGGCAGTGACATCATTTTGACAGTAAAGCAACAGTAGAAATTTGGCAAGTAATAAATTCCCCTCTGCAAACACAGCTGCAACAGCAATAGCTGTTAGGAGCAGGCCACGTCTTGGGCTGGAGTCTTAACCAAATGAGTCTGCACCTTCGCCTATTAATGCGACTGGAAACCAGTGGGTCCCATCCTGCTTCCCACGAGGTCCGTGCAGAATCCACAGCACTGACAGTTGTCAGGGAGAGCAGAGCTCCCCAGATTGACAGGACTGGCAGGAGAACCCAATTAGTCTGCCCTGCAAGGCTGCCCAGCTAGTGTTAGCCCTGCGGGGAGACCAACCCCTGCTCCAAGCACACAAGGGACTGAAAACCTCAGGTCGAGATCACTAAACCTTCCTTGCAATTAACTGAAGTGAAAAGATGAACATCAGAGCCGAGGAGGTTGCTTAAAAGAGGTGGCCTTAAAGCCAGGGAGTAAACAGGAAAACAGGCAAAAAATACAGTCCGAAGCCATCCTACATCACCCTTCCCCCAAACATGTTTTATTCCATTGATGACGGAGGGCTCAGTCAGTCAAGATCTGCAAATTGGTAGGCAGTACATTCTGTGCTGTCTGTCAGTATTACACATCCTAAAGGGCTGAATAAATAATTGAAGAATAAATAATTGTGCCAGGGCTTTGTCTCATGGGCCATTTTTATAGATTGCTGTCTAATGATAGCACCATCTGCGACACTCTGCATTAATATGGGATAAAATTACACAGCGCTTTGTTTGCTCTGACACTGTGATGTTATGATGTCTCTTAATATTATCTTGAATAATAGGCTAGAGCAATGATGGAAGTGTCCCAGTTGCTTGTAAACTCTCATTTAGGGAAAACCAAGTTTAAGCAATCAGAGACTTTTTTTTCCCCCAGGCACAGGACAGGGAAGAGTGGGGAAACCTCACCACCTCCCATGCTTGTCATATCAAGGTAATTAAAAAGAGAGGAGCTTGTTAGTATGGTTTTTGTTATACGTGTCCAATTCAGAGGCTGCTCTGTGCTTTCAGTGTCAGCCCAGATCACCTCCAGGAAAACTACAGTCCAGCTCCAGCCCCTTCCTCAGCACAGAGGGAGGCAAACGGATCAATCACAGGTTCTCACTCCCTAAATCCACAAGAAATAAGATGATTTACAGCAATTTAATCTGGCACAGAAGCATTCCATGGGTGATAGGGGGTACCTGCAAGGAGACAAAACAAAGGCTTTTTGCATGGGAAAGAAACCAAACTTCAGTTCTATGATATAACCACCACTGGCTTGCTGGAGCTGCTTTACACTTCTTAACAGTTCTCCACCCCAGGAACATTGTCCTCTTTTTTCTTGGAAAGAAAAGACTGAAGCCATGGTTAACTATTCACTGACAATATGGGTTCTGCGCATAGCTCCATGCCTGCAGGACCCCAGCAGCACTTCATTTCCCTTCCCTCCTGAAAGGGACTTGTGGACATGCCTATCCCTCCTTCCATCCCCAGCAGAAGGTACCGGGAGGGCAGTCAGAACAGAACACTAGCAGCCTTGGTCCCTCATCCATGTACGTTTGCAACTGCTGTGGTGAGCAGCTGCTGGCCTGGTAGGTCTGCACGGGCAGGAGCCAATTCAGGTCCTCGGGAGTCAAGCAAATGCATTTGCTGCCTCAAAACTATTACTTGCCTGCGGAGCAAATCGTGACATTTAAAGTAGGTTGCGCAAAGCCCAGTCTCACCAGCATCACCACCCAGCATCACCACAGGGAGGCTGCAATGAGAAGAGCTTTGGCCTCTCAAGCCCCAGCCCTCCATCCCCAACGTGGCACCACCTGTGTCCAGAACTGAACACTTCAATTTTCACATCCTAGCAAAGTGGCCCAGGCAAGGTCCTGGGCAGATGGGGCCCCTGCAGTCACAACACCAGTAATGTCATGACTGTGATCACAGGCTTCAGGAACCAATCTGCACAGCAAGAGTTTTCAAACTCTCCATGGATCAGGTTGAGCTCAGCTTCAGAAGTACAGGGACCAAAAGAAGAAGGCTTGCAGGAGGCTTTGGAGAACCAAGCACTGTGGCGGCTGCAGGCACAGGGATGATGGTGAAGGAAAAGCCTCTTGCCTTGAAGTCTTCCGTCTACCATCAGACCAAAATTCTTCAGTCGCTCAATCCCACCCTAGTAGAAAGAGCTGGCATACAAAGCAATCTGGGATGTGTCATTATAACCTGGCTGACCAGAGGCCAAATAACACTTAGATTAACAATTAGAAGAAAAGAACTACTGATACAATCTCTGGCAGGAAGATGTCTACAACCAGCATAAGTCCTCTTCAAACAGATACATGCAGCATCCTGCCTATGTTCTTGCCAATGTGGACCATGGCTGAGACAACTATGGACCTGCTCATGGATTACAGCATGCAGTTTGGTTTCTCTCAAACCTCAGATACCCAAACACATGGCACAGGCTCCTGAAGCACACCAACACAGCGTGACAGCGGTGGGCACCTGCTTCTGCAAAAAGAGCTTGCTGAGGCCTTCAGACAGATCTGGCCACCTACGAATTAACCAGCACATGCACACACAGAAATCAACTAATCAGTGACTGCAGTTCATGTAAAATGAATTCAAGGGCTACACCCCCAAACTTGCATTAAAGGAGATATGCACCAGGAGCTAAACCCAGCAGTGGCAGTTTTGCCCTTGGTAGCACTTCATGGCTCTGACTTGCTTCCAGGACTCTGTTACAGGCTTCTCACACTCCAGTCAGCACCAACGCCGAACAATGAGGCCATCTGATTTATGTGGGGGTGTACCTGGGTCTACAAATCACTTAAAACAAGCTCAAAACCAACAAGGTACAACTGAGAGGTGTGTTCACCACAGATAATGTACTGATAAGTTTCTGCTTTATCACTTTAAGAGGTTCCACCTAGAAAACCTTCCTAAAACAATTTTAACTCCAGGAACACACTCTTCCTGCTGGCTGATGGCAACTTAAAACCAGGGAAAACTCCATGAGCGGCACCAGGAGCAATCAGAACACTAAAAGTGGATCTGTTTGGGGAAAACTAAAAAGGGAACAGTGATCCCACCACTGCAAAGGGAACATTTGTAACCTGGGGTACAATAGGCACTGACTTTAACTGGGCTTATGTTTTGGTATGGTTTTGTTCTTCAGGTTGGAATGTCATCAAACAAAAACAAGCAGGTCTCCTCCCAGGTGCACAGACTGCTACTGCTCCTCCCTCCAGAGAGAACACAGCAGTGGCTTTCTGAAGCACTCAGCATAGACGTGTGGAAAACTCCTGAAACCAGTTAATGACTTTCTGGCACAACTGGGCAATACCAGCTGAAAACCCTGGTACGTAGCTTGTTCTGCTGGTGGCCACAGGCAATGCCTGGGAAAAGCACCCACATCAGAGGCCACAGAGGAGCCCAGCATCCTGCCCTCGGCTCTGACATGGAGATGCTGCACAAATTCCATCATCTATCCTGCAACTCCACCTGGCCAGCAGGGAACATCAATCCTTACCCTATCGCAACAACTGATGTTCTGCATTAGTGATTAGGAAATGTTCAAGTGTACCCAAGCAGACACCACAAGCCATGTAGCAAAACTTATCCTAATGCTAAAACATCATCCCTTTTGCCTGGTACAGCTGGGTACCGCATGCATGCCTTCCTCTTCCTCCTGGAAGAAGCTTACTTCCTGGAGAGCAAAAGGCGGACCACAGACTGCAGATGTGCACAAGAAGCAGGAGACAGGAGACAACACAGACACTGGAATATGACAAGGGAAAAAGTATTCATCAAATAAATTACCGATTAAGAGAACTTGGGCTACAAATTAGAAAAATGTGTTTTTTTCAGCAAAGAAAGAAAACACTGAGGGGGTGCCCCAGACACAGCAGATCCACAGGCACCCCCAGAGGTGGCTCTGCCTTGCAGGCATTCCTCCATTTCTGCTGCAGATAAAGAGGGGCCAGTGACCCATGAAGCGTGGGGAATTCATCCCCCAGTGTCCAGGTAAGGCACGGAACAGCCACTGCGCTCCAGTGAAGTTCAACTGCAAATCCCATTGGGAATGGCATGGCTCCCTGAGGGCTGTAGAGAAGGGCCAGAGGAGGGAGGAAGAGGAGAAGTTTAGGTCCTTACCAAACTGCAAATAAAAAGGGGGGATAAAAATATCATATTACAAAAAGAGAAATAAAGGCCACTAAAGCATTAGGGTAAAGTTTCTCATAGCTACAGCCAAAAAAGGGATGGGGTAAAGAAGAAGGTGCAAGTGGGGTGTGCAGGGAATGCCAGCCACTGCCTGGTCAGGGGGTGCATACCCACTTTTGTTGAAGTAGAGCAACCAAAAAAAGAATTATAATAATAAGAATAAAAAGTGCTGCTCCTGACATTAAATATTCATGGCAACAGCTACAGTGCGGCTAATGGAAAGTGTCTGTGAAGCCTTTAAGAAGTTTGTTAATGCACAGAGAGCAGCAGAGGTCACAGCATGCTTGGTGCAAATCAGGAGCAATCGAACAGAAATAGTTTGTCCCTTTTCAAACCAGCACTATAAAGGTGTCCATTTATTGCACCAAAACCACTGAAGGCACCAGGAAGGGTCATAAACACTCATTAACACTGTTCCTGGTAGCCAGCCGCTCCGCTGCATAGCCATTAAAACCTCCCCTTGTCATCCTGACACCAGATTTCAGTTGTCAGCACAAAGGAGGCTCCCAGACCAAGGACAGAGCTGCGTATTAGTGCCACCTTCCCCTATCCCATGAAAAGGGCCAAAACCCACGTACGCTGTAATACCCACCCTGCAGTGGGGCTCAGTCGTAGTTAACGAGCACAACACGTCTACAGGAACACCATGTAGGCCACTGGTCTTCACTATCCCAATTTCCTAACAAAGCCATACACATACCTCAATATCCCTGGGCTTGTAGGAGAGAGAGCAAAACATCTGATGCTCCACAGCCCAATCAGCACAATTGCAATTTGTCAACACGCCCAGTTCTGTTCCTTGCCCTCCCCCTCAAAATAAATCATATCTGCTCAATGTAAATCATATTAGCAAAAAATAAATTTTATACCCCAAACTGATAGTAGCAAACTCTGATTTTTGTGGCTTCCATAACTGTTTTATGCTGAACAGCAAACAAGCTCAACTTGCCATCCCACCCCAAGCCATGCAGAACATCTGGGTTTCCTGGGCAGAGCAGGAGCTGCAGTACAGCACCATTTAAAACCACCTCCAGCTATTTTAATGGAGAGGTCCTGCAGAACCACATCAGCCAGAATAAAAAGCATCACTTTTGAACACCTCACGCTGACTCTTGCCTCTTTTTCAGGCAGAACTGCAGATGCAGCCAATGACAACAGCTTTCTTTTGGGAGCCCCATCCTGCACCATCTACGCATCCACAAGCCCGAGCACAACAGCATTTCAGATCTGACACCAGTCTTCTAGCATTAATGCCATGCAAATAATAAGGATGATAAATCACAGAGCCCTGCCACCTACCCAGACACAAAAGCAATTAAAAACCTGTATCATCTACATGATGAATACTAACTGCATGGGCACCTTTACGGGTGCCAAGCGCATGCTGCCTGCAGATCTTCATCAGGCACATAACACTTGGAGCCCAAAAACCGCAGACACAAGCATGTCCAGCTGGTTGAAATGTATATTTGAAGCCTTTACAGTATAAAAAATTGCCCAGATCTCTCTTGCTCCCCGCTGAACCATAATTTTAATCCATATGCAGCTTCTGATGCATCAGCACTTCACTTCTAATGGCAAAGATCAAGACATCAGTTGCTTTGCTTTACTCTGGATTTCGGAAAGCATAAGGCCCACAAACCTGTTCACAGTGCATGAGCAGATCATATTAAGATATCAACTTATTAGTCATATTAATGAATTTGTGACAAGGATTTGAGGACACAGGAATCTGTCACTTCCACTGCTTAGTTCAATTACTCCGTACCAGTTTAGTCATCTCCTATAGCTGGCTCAGCCTTCCAGCCACCTGTATGAAAAGGTTTCCTCTCCTTCACTTTTTAAATAAAAACTGAGTGGAAAGGGGAAAAAAAAGTGATTCATTCCCAGAGAAATCCGTTTGTGATGGAAAAGGAACCATCAACACGTGAACACTTCCTAGAAAGGAGTAACTGTTGGTGGGTCTTCTTAGGCTAATACCCACAGCATTCCTTGGCTTTATTTTTTTCATTTATTTTTATTTTACATACAAAATTGCCATCAATTGCATTTTCCTCCTGAACATGATTAACCTTGCATATTCCACTGGTCTAATCACCAGACTTCCCCTGTGGCAGAGCCTTCCAAGATGTCATGGTCCTTTGTGAATCCTGAACTCTCTTATGGAGCACGAGCACTGGTTAAACTCTGCCCAGCACAGGAAGGGAAGCAAGGCTTTTGGGTAGGGTTGTGCTGCTGTTCTCACTGCCATGATCTGATGAATGGATTTGTGAAATCCATGCGGTTGTGAATAAAGCCTGCAAAACTCACTGTGTCTCATGTGCTGAGCTGGTGGCCTGAGCTCTGTAACACCAACTCTTCCATCTGTGTGGGCTGGTTTGGTTTTCACAGCTACCATGAGGTGCATGTTACCTCAGAGAGTATGCAGAGGCCTAATTGTAAAGATGATTAAATGCAAAGAAAGAAGGTTGAGCTGGTAGGATGGCAACCAGAAAAAAAACTCACAGTGCATTCAATTCCATTAAAAACATTGTGTGTGTGTGTGCGTGTGCGTAAAAGAAAGACGTGGTCTATGCATCAGTTCTGAACATGCACAGAAGCACTCAAATCACACACCCATAACAGACGAATCGGGACACCACAGAGGACACAGCTTTGCAAATTTAACTTTGGTGCAAGAAATTTCAGGTTGGGGGAAAGCTTTAGTTTTTAAGAGCATTTACTTTTACAAGCATCCATTTGGCTTCCTGAAGTGATGGCCAACCCAAACAGAGCAGGACATACCAAAAGACCATGAAGCTTTATGCTCATGTTACACCAATCCGTACCCCTCACTCATTCCATGTGCGCTCACGGTCATCATTCGGCCACCAATTTCCTTCCCAGTTTCTTCATTTTTTAGATTATCAAAAATCTCAAATTACCATTGTACTTGCACACACTTTCTGTACACAAACAGTGTATAGATACTAAATAGCAGAACCTTTCACATGGCAAGCATTGAGCTTGGTTTTAAATAAGGGAAAAAAGGACAGACCAGGTGAACTATTCAAAGCCACAGCCCAGAAGAATTCATATTTAGGACCTTCCCGGATTCAAATTCAGCATATTAGATGACTCTTTCCTGCAGTAGTGTTATTCTTTATCTAGACTTTGCCACAACAACAAATCAAACCCATCCAAGCCAGAAAGCATCAGAAATGCTATTATCCACAATAGACTTACATCAGGATGAACATGACTTGAAGTACCCAGAGGAAAGAGAGTGCTGAAAATAAGATATTAAGAGCCAAATTAATTGGTGACATAAGCAGGTGTACAAGTACATTGAGTGAAATGGAGTAGCTTATGCCTGCAATGAATATAACCGTAAGCATTTAGTAGGTTCTTCTTCAAGCCTTTGTTTAAATAAATCTGAATTTATTAGTCTGCTGCTGAATAAATATGATAAATTCTTATTGAAATTATCCTCTGGTGAGCAGCAATAAATACCAGGCAATATTATTTCAAGTGATCCATTATCTTAATCTGACTAAGAGCAACTCCAGGTTTTCTGCATGCAGAGACAAAAGTTATCTTCAATACAATAACTGAATGTAAAATATGCTGCAAATTTGGGGAGGAACAAGGAGACATTCCCAAGCTCGGTACCAAATCAAGCAGCTCAGACACCCCGCCTCCACGGAGTTCAAACAGTAACAATACAGAACATTTCCATACATAATTTACAAGCTACTATGAAATGCTAGAGGTCAAAACTTCCAGGGCATAATTTAACAGGGAAAACGTGAACAGAATGTCAGATCAGCCTTTGTGATATTCCCAGGAAAACATAGAGTAAAAACACAGACAGCATTTGTGATTAGGAGGGGAAAAGTCACGTTTGTCAGACATGGCATCCAAGCATGCTTTAAAGTTTATTTCAATAACAAGTACTTGGACACACACACAGGTTCCATGAAGGAAAGAAGCAGAGGGGGGAAAACAATTTACAAAGCATCCTACTTGTGCTTTGTTACCTAAATACATGCTCAGAGTCACCTCAGCACTTCCCAGTGTTCTCCAACTGCGGCATTTAACAAACCCTGGCGGTGTGAGACACTTCCAAGCACTGCATTTTAATGCTATAGAAGATGACATCCTTTGGATGTTTCAGTCTCTGGAAGCTGAAGCTCAGGCTGCTGCCTGACTTGATCTTTTGCACTGGGACCAAAAGCAGGCAATGCCTCATCTTTTACACCTTCCCTCCAAGGTATCATTAAAGACAAAGCTTCAACCAGTCTTAAACTCTTGGTACAGCAGCACTGAGTGGTACACTGAGTATCTCCTCCAGATGGGCTACAAAAGCCCCCAGCAGCTGCCCATCCTGAGCGCATCCTCTCTGTCTGCAGCAGCTCTGCTCCACTGCCCTGCCTGCAGCTCCCATCCCATATAACAGCAAAGCATCCCAAACACCACTGCAACACATGCTTCCCAAAGCAACCATGCCTGATCTTTGTACAAAAGAACCCCAAACATGAAAATCCTAAGCACATAATGAGACCCCACCTGGAGCAGTGTGTTAAGTACTGTGTTCAGTTCTGGGGCCCACAGCAGAAGAGGGATGTGGAGCTGCTGGAACGAGACCAGAAGAGGCCACAAAGATGATCAGACGGATGGAACACCTCTGCAATGAAGACAGGCCAAGAGAGATGGGCTTGTTCAACCTGGAGAAGACTCTGGGGAAACCTTACAGCAGCTTCCAGTGCCTAAAGGGGGGTAGTAAGAAATCTGGAGAGGGACTTTTTACAAGGGCAGGTAGTGACAGACAATGGCTAATGGCTTTAAACTGAAAGAGCATAGACTAAGAGTATATATTAGGAAAAACTCTTCCCTGTGAGGGTGATGAGGCCCTGGCACAGGTTGCCCACAGAAGCTGTGGCTGCCCCATCCTTGGCAGTGTTCAAGGCCAGGTTGGACAGGGCTTGCAGCAACCTGCCCATGGCAGGAGGCTGGGACTGGATGAGGTTTAATGTCCCTTCCAATCCAAACCATTCTGTGGTATAAAATTTGCATAATGGGAAGGAGACAGAAAATAAGACAGTTTAACTTAAGTGATTACACAGACATGAAATCTCTGATGAAGGGACATGACACAAACATATTCTACTTAAAAACACATCTCACACACCACTTTTACCACATTTAAAGGAAAATCACACTCCAAACCAGAGTAATTTGCTAAAGTTCAGGGTCCCGTCAGCCCTGGGCCTTCTCCATGGCCTGGCTGCAATGTCCAAGGAGTTTGTGGCAGGGAAGGTATCTCCCCACCGGCCACGTCCTTTCTGCCTCCATCGTTGTTTCACACCAGCTTCAAGTGAGATGGCACCTCATCTGAGTTGGGATACCCGGGTGGATAGCTGGCTCAGCACCAACCCTGCCACATCTACCTCAAGTCATCACGCTTCAGTGCTTTGTTTTGGTTTATAGGGAAATTTGAATCAGTGGAGTGAGTTCACACCAGTTTTTGCTTTGAAATCACATACCTGAGGTGCACCATCCAGCACTGGCAGCTCTCAGATTTGGTTTGGTTTTGGGCCAAGGTGCCAGACACAAATGCCCTCACACCAGAAGCCCTCCAGGTCAACATGGATGTGTTTCAAGCCACGGTGAGCATCTCTGCTTCAGGTGTGTTTGTTTCAACTATGTGGTTGCCCACGTGGTTTACAGTTTACATCTCACATTATAAATTGAGAATAACCTTGTCGCCTCCTCACCACCCAAACCAAAGCAGCATAACCCTACTTACAGCAAATATGGAGAGAAACAGAACTGAAAGAAAAGGCTGTTGCACTGAAAGATGTGCTGCTTTACAAATCCTTAATTCTCCCCCTCCTTCCATCCTTGGGCTTTCACACACAACATTTATCTTCCTGATAACTCCTTGAAGCCTGCCCTGCTTCTCTTAATGCCCAGCAGCCACCCCGCACATCCAGCCCTGGTGCTGAGCAAATCCAGCAGGGCAGAGGCCACCTCCTGCTACTACTTTCTCACAGCAGGTTGCTTTAGGGTCTTCCTTACGGTTTTTCCCTAACTCCAAAAATTACAAGGTCCAGCAACAGATTAATTCCTAACAAAGATGCTGATGTTCATAAACAGAAATTGGTCAGACAACAGCTTTGTCTATAGCTAAAGAGATATTGCAGTGCTTGCAGCCTCCAGCTTTTCACTTTGGCTTTCTTTTGAAACTCCAAAGCTGGCACCTTTGTGCATTTTTCTATCCCAAACACCCCTGCAGTTTACTGCTATTTGCCTGTGAAAACACCAGTAACTGAGCACATTTTCTACCAAAGGATGGGCCTTGCCTCAGTTTAGTCCCTTTGCACAGAAGCCTCCACTTGACAGAAGTACCTGTCCTTTCTGCCACTTCTTTCCAACCCCACAACAAGCAGATGCACAAAACTAGCATCTAGATGTCAGCAGTACATTGCTTTGACAGGTTTCCATAAAACCAGTCCAAGAAACAGCTGTGTTTCAGATGACTCAAGGAACAATACCTCAGAGTCACTGCATCTGCACTACATCTTCAGTTTCCTTTCCTACTTCCTTCTTCCCACTGGTTTTATTTCCCCTGAGCATCTTCACCCAGCAGTTGTAAGGAAAAGCAGATAGAAGAATACACCACTGTCACTAATGAATTGCCTCAGTCACGCTGTTAACAGTCCCACTTCATTGTACAGTAGCATTTGCTTGGCAGCTTCTCCCACCATAATGTAATAAAAACCCACTGTACTGTCCCAAGTGAGCTGCCAGGGCTCGGTTTACCATGTCACTTTATTCTGTACACCAGCTACCGGAAACACTATCCACTTGACTCCTACTGCCCTGTAATTAAGCGTATAGTCAAGATTAGAGCAGTCAATATCCATCTCGGCTTTATGACCAACCCATGGACATGAGGTCAAATAAAGAAGTATCACTGCTTAGGGATACTTACCAGCACCATCCTTATTACAGGCAAATCTGTCATTAGTCATGGTCCAAGGTGGTGGGCTTAACTTTCTGTAGTATGGAAATGAAGTCAAGATTATACATACAGTGGGCCTATCAACAACAAGAAAAACAACCCAAATTGATCTCTGGCTACAAACATGGTTGTCTTGCCTTGTGATGTGAAGCTTTCATTTACTGCCCAAAGCATTCAAACACAGAAATCTGGTTTCTTCCTCCCCACACTTTAAACATTTGTCTAGGCCATTCCCAACTTTTCCCTTTCAGCATTCCCTAATAAACAGCTACACTCACTGTCCTGCTATTGTCAAACACTCAGTCTCAGCTACTGATGAAGACCAGAAGGGTAACATGAGGACAGGGAAGGGGACTCAGCAATAGGACTCCGAGAAACTTGAACCTTGTTTTCTGTTCTGCACCAGCTTCCCAGGCAACCTCAATGAGCTGGCTGGCACCACCATCTCCCAAAACCCAGCACTTGGGGGACAATGGCATAAGGTGCCTCTCATTCCATCCCAGAGATCAGCCGCCTGATTTGGGTTAGGTCAACAAGATGGCATCATGGCTATTTGGACACACACCATGAATGCAATGAGAGCACAAGGGAGTCACCTCCAAGCAAATGTCAGTTACAGACACCCAACATTTTATCTCCCAAACCACAGCCCCTGTCTTCTGGCATTGGTACTCTGAATTTCCCATCCTTTCAGAGTTGGCTGGAGAACACATCACCATGCCAGGGCAAGGGAGCACATGTAAGGTTTGTGTATGCTGCATGTTGAAGGACCAGGGAAGGTTCCTGTTTTGTTGTATTTTCATAAGACAGCCATGGGCTCATTAAAGGAAACACAGAGCTTGATGTTCCCAGTTCTGAAGTAATACCTCTTCTGCTCTACCAACTGCCTCAATGAAGCATCCCAACGTTCTTTCTTGCATTGGTTGTTCACCCAGACACATCACCCCTTGCCAGGGAGCCAGCTGAGCTCATGGAGCTCTCAAAAGCTCCCAGCAACGGGATCAGAGTAGTGTCAGTGCCAAGGCAAGAGGGGCAGTAACCATCTACTCCACACCATGAGCCAGGGATATAAGGCTGCCCTGTGCCCAAGGTGGCTTCCCCTTCAAGTTTTCTGAGCCTTCCATTTAGCTCTTGCTTTCTGGGAAGCACACCTGAACTCAAAATCTTTATGAACACAAATACCTCCCAGGGCTGAAACTGCAGAAGTTTTGAAGCAATCAACCTTCTGAGCCTGGAGTGGAGAACCAAGCAAGGAAGTCCACTGCTTGGCGCCAGGTTGCAGATGCCTGAAATCCTCCTTTCCTGGTAGCTTTACCACCAGCTCCAGCGGAGCCAAGAGATCCCCTACCTGCCCAAGCATGGAATAGCTGGCAGTAGAGGGTTTAAGTGCACGAGAGCAGAGATCTTCAGCATATTGTACTTCCTACAAAGAATTTCACAACTGACTCAAGCTGACCAAAGTGAGTTTAAGCCCGCTTTCTTCCCTCCCTTTTTCACCCCACTTCTCTTCACAGGACTACACTCATGATGGAAGAGTTTGAGTTAAAAGTGTCATCTACATAAAGGTTGCCTAGATACTTAGAAGACAAGTGCCACAGAACATGTGCAAGTAACGATATTTCACTTTATGACACATTTAAAAGAAAACGCATCCAATGCTACCGCTCTGCATACAATGGGAAAGAGAACAAATAATGAGTCCATGTCACACTGATAGCATGACTGAAGCTAATGGCTTGTGGGGGGGGGACACTTTCACACTGGAAAAATGAAACCTAATTCTTCTGGAGAAATAAGGAGCCTGAAACAGAAGCTACCCAGACTTTTAAATACAATTCTGTTGTTGTGAATGCAAAGCAACACTGGTCTCAGAACATTTAGCAAATATTAATTAATTAAGGGCTAGCAGACTTTCCAGGGAGGTATCTCCCAACTCTACACAAGAGAAGCAATACCCCAGAAAGAAAAAATAACAAGGAAAAAAGCATTCCAGACCTTGCATGAAAAACTCAGTGGAACATTACATAGTGTGAGGGGACATCAGACTTCTCAGAGCATTTGACCTGTAGCTGGACTCTGCAGCCTCTGACACACATGGCACGAGGCTCCACTGCTAAACAACACATTTACACACCAGGCTGCAATGTGGCACCCATCCTCTGCTTCTCTTTGCATAGATCAAAGACTTCTGGCCATGGAAAATAATGTAAGCTTACACAAGGCAGCCGGGTGCCTCCTAACACCTTACCTGCTGCTGGCCATCCACCGGCTGAAGACCCAGAGCAGCCACCATAGTGCTGTTGAACCACTAAAGCCAGCAACATGCAGATTACACCAGTATCCCCAGATAAGATGACAAGAAAAGCTTATTTTATGGAAAATGTATTTCGAAGAAATGACTCCAACACGTGGCCGTGCCCATGCACCGCTGCTGCCCATGGAGCATCTCCCAGCCCCATCCACGCGTTACTGCGCCTGGGGCTGCATCATC
Organism: Psittacus erithacus; assembly: GCA_009867235.2. Classification (NCBI taxonomy): domain Eukaryota; kingdom Metazoa; phylum Chordata; class Aves; order Psittaciformes; family Psittacidae; genus Psittacus; species Psittacus erithacus. Next base: position 10,111 of record WYDI02029649.1, on the reverse strand, counting down.
ACAGCTTCCTTCCAGAAGGAAAGATGCAGGCAGTGAGGCAGATTTCTCTCTCTGCAAGGGTATCATTTAGCAATTTGTTTCATGCTCCCAATCCCATTGTTTCTGAGACTTCCGGGGAAGAACAAAAGCAGCTGCTAATCAAGATTCAAAATTACAAGGCTTGCCTTGCAGAGAGAAAGCAATACCTAAGTCATATCTGCTTTTGAGAAGGCTACAATTCACATAAAAGCCGAGCAAAGCTGTATTTCACTTTAATTGTGCAAAGAACAGGGTCAAAACAAACCTATTCCAATGCACGGAGTTGAAGGTGCCTTGCCAGCCCATAGCTTTTACTTTTCATTAAAAAAAAAATTAAAAAATGGATTTTTCCTTATTAAAGAAAACAAATAAACAACAGGCTTAGATTGTGAGTTTTCTGAAAGATTTGGCTTTCACACCTTACCTTTCGAACAGCTGTAAGCGACTCGCACACACCACTTTAATACCCAGTTGGTTTAAATGATCTAGTTTCACTTCCTCCCAAAAAACACCCTCTAGTACGTGGTGGTGGGAAGGGCTTTGCAGAGTTACAGCAAGCTGAAGAGAAGTAAAATGGCATAGTGCCCTACAAACACACAGCAAACAGCAAATCTAAAGTGGAATTAGTGTAACTAGCTCTTCAAAATTGTAGAATGCTGCGCTGGAGTTCTGGTGACTAGACTGAAGGTGGATAAAGCCAGCAAACCCACCTTTAAGGCCCACAGCTCAGAAGCGCTGACCTTGTTTGTGTAGCCCACAGATTTTCCTCCCTCATACTTCACCAAAGCTTTCAATTAAAACCCATTGTTTGGAAGGGAAAATTTTCCAAAAGGAACAGAAAAAGCCTCTTCCCCACCTCCAGAGACCCACAAGTGCCATCCTGCACACGCAACTCATACCACCTCACACCCTTACACATTGGGGTTTACACACTGAAATAACCAATCCTGTACTGATTTAAAGAGGGAGTAAAACCACACAAAGGCATCCTTTATCTTGCAAAGAGACCAAACCAAAACGAGCTCATTCTTAGGCTTATAAAACAAGCCTTTAGAGATAATTATGTTTTATTACTCTTCATTTTATGAGCATTGTGTTATACAAAACAAATACCAGATGCCTACTTGTTGCGTTGGGAGGGGGGGTGGAGGAGAGGAGGAGGAATCTCTGTGAACACTGCTGTAAGCAGCCTTGCTTTTAATTAAACACAATAAATGCATAAAAATTAATACTATCTGAAACCAGCAGGTAGGAAGCAAATGCATGAAGTGCAGCTGCTGAAAGACCCTCTCCCCTTCAACCTCCTGCTGCAAGAACAGCCACTCATGAGCCTATTGTTCAGGGCTGGTACTCTCTGAGCACAGCTCCTTACATATGCATTTCCCTGAAAAATTAATACCAAACTTTGCAGATAACCAATAAAAAGGGAGAGAGAGGTGAAAGGATTTAATGCTACTCCTATGAAAGAGATACACATAGACTCAGACAGGAAAACTCATGAAGTCAAGTTGCTTATGGAAGAGGGGAGAGAAGGCAAGGAGATGTAAAGGGTTTCTTGGCAACCTTAAAATAAAGCAACCATCCAGAACAGGCTGGACCCTTCATCTGTTAACTTGCCAGATTCGTACAACATGTGTTCAAGCACAGGACACAGCCGGAGGGAGGCACGCAAAGCACACCCAATACAACAGCAGAAATGGGACGCAGCTTCTCAAGGACAGTTAAACACAGCCAACTTTCCACCAACAGCCAGATGTCACCCCCCTCCCCAGAGGCATCACTAGGAAATCTATTTCCCATTTTCAATGGTGGTTTCCTGTTTCATTTTAATTGCATTAAGATCCAATCATGGGGTGACAATAGACACTTCTTACTCAAGGCCACTACCAGCCATACACAGTAAATCCCATTTTCAACAGCATGCCTGCTAATGCTTTTAAGTTCTGCAAAAGCAACAGAAATTGTGCATGCAGGATCTCACTGCAGTGGGGACCCTTTTTCTATGTTTTTTTTTAAAGATGGATTTCAAAGACATGGTGGAGCAGTAAATGCAAGGTAAGGAGCAGTGGGATGGTTTCCACATTTTGCTGCTCATTTCCAGGTCTCCATCTGTTGTAATTACTGAGATTGAGGATGGGTCTCCTCTGTTATTCTCCCCACCAGTGCATATTCACAATCTACTTCCTAACGAAGTTTGTTTACAAATATTCATTAGATTCCATGCTTTATTAGCCCAGTCATGGGGCCCTACAAGATGTAATTATAGTAATCAGTACATTGATTATTGTGAAACACAATTACCCTGAGACTAAAGTTAAAGTAAATATGAACTATTGCTGTAACCAGCAACCATACCAACAGGGCAACCCAGTATCACATCAGTATCTCTAAATCCTTAGATCTCCAGTTTTATACCCAAACACCACAGACAAACTCACTGTTCATTATTTTACTGTTATCTGTGTCAGAAAGATTTTCATTAAAGATGAGAGTAAAAAGGAAGGACTATTATTACAGACCACCAGAAATAGCTAACATTTTGGTCCTCAGCAGCAAAAGACACCAGCATGCTAGGGTCAGTGAAGAAGAGACCTGCAAAAGATGGCATGTGCAAAGTGAGATAATTTTTTGACACCTTCAGACCAAATGGTGAAGACAAGGACCAGGAATCTCTTGCACAAACACAGAGCAAGAGTCTGACCAGATCATGGAGTTCCCAAACTCTGAGATCCACAGCAGGCTTTGGGGAGAGGGCAATGTGGGCAGAGGCAGCAGCTGAGGACACAGCCAGCCCCAGAGTTAACTCCACGTCAAGAGATGTGCACAGGTAGTTCAGAGATGAGAGGGGATTTGGGGCTCCCCCTGAGCTAAGGGCACCTAAAGCCCTCACACTGGACCTGGAGCTCAGGGAGCAGCACCCACATGTAGCCGGGCAATGGCTGCCTGTCCAGGCCATGGGTGCTCTGGCCAAGACAAGACACACTGTGTTTCTGCCCATGCAAGGTCCAGCTGGGGAAACCAGGCACTTCTCTGACCATCCAGCTCTCCTCTCATTACCTACAGCAATCCAGAAACAGCATTTACAGCGACACAGGACAATAAGGTGCTGGGCTGTTCTTGGCTGAAGGTGAACAATCACCTCCTGGGTACTTATTTCCTAACACACCACATCTACAGAAGCCACCTTCCAAGGAAGAAAGCTAAGACTTTATTACCTCTGCAATTAAATCCGGGGAAGGCTGCAGAAAAGCAATTGCATTTGTGTACGTGTAAGATCACAAATTAACCCCAGGAATTACAGCAGAGGGGTCATTCACAAGGAGAGGCGAGAGCAGTGAGTGCCTGTACACACCAGCTTTGATGCGTCCCCCACCTGCCTCCTCACACCTCCAGCTGCTTGCACACTTTAATTACTCGAGCCTTCCCCACCACTGCCTCACTCGGTTGCTTTAATCTTGCCACAACAGCAGCACAGTGAAAAGAAAAGGGGAGTGGGAAGAGAGCGAGAAGGAGAAATAAAGAGAGAAAGCGATTTGGTGCTGGAAAAATCAACTTGATGGAGGAATCTGAAAAGAACTGATGTGCTGCCAGCCAGAGATAAAATTATCAGAAATAAGGGATGTGTCACATGGTTACTACAAGGGTGGCACGAGTCTCATGAGGAAAGTACATCTTTGACATTTTTGAAGAGACGGCTGCGTGAAGACCTCACAGCAGTCTTCCAGTATCTGAAGGCAGCCAACACGGATGCTGGAGAGAGACTCTTCATTAGGGACTGAAGCGACAGGACAAGGGAGAATGGGTTCAAAATTAAACAGGGGAAGTTCAGATTGGATATAAGGAAGAATTTCTTTACTGTGAGGGTGATGAGGCACTGGAACAGGGTGCTCAAAGAAGAGGTAAATGCTCCACCCCCGGCAGCGTTCAAGGCCAGGTTGGATGGAGTCTTGGGTGGTGACACACTTTAGTGTGAGGTGTCCCTGCCCATGACAGGGGGGTTGGAACCAGATGATCTTAAGGTCCTTTCCAACCCAAACCATTCTATGATTCTATGACACCTGCTTGAAATCATTCGCATGGAAGAGCCGCCCAGCAATCGAGGACTGCTAAATTTAGCACTGGTTCTATCTTTTGTCGAATACGCACTACAGCCCCTTAAGACACATGTCCAACCCAAAACTAAAACAAAACACATTTTAAAATCTTGCTTAGACTGATCCACATGCCAGACCAACCATCAAGCCTGAGATGATGCCAAGCAGTGAAGGGAAATCTAACATCAGCCTGAATTAAAACTCACAGAGCTGCAGCTAAAACAATAGGCAGAGAAGGAGGGAAGAGCAGTTACAAAAATGCATGATCATCTTGAATATATAACCAAAAAACGCCACCCTGCAATCCCTACCTGCCCTCCTCACCTTGCTGCTATCAGAATCTCTTATTACCCCCACTTTTAAGAATTCCTCTGGCACTCAGTATGCAGGAGCGGTGCTCAGGAATAGATCCCGCTGCCACAGATAATGCGGTTCTAAGGGAAACCCATCAATTGTTAATGGCCATGCAAATTGTTGAAACTAGAGAGTTATTCACAGTTATCTCGCTGTGATTTGCTAAGTGTCCATGCCTGATGCGATCACTCACTTGATATATTATTCCATTACAATTTAAATAGTAGCCTTAGCTTTCGGGTTTAGGGAAAAAAGAGCTAGAGGGAGTGGGAGGGTGAAGGGATGATATTTGTTTTAAATTATTTTAAACAGCCATACACACCTTCTAGTGCAAAGGTTTTACAGTACAATAAATCCCTCCCTGAAACTACAGTCATGCCCTATTGAAACGTTTAAATCCCTCCAATCAGACACTAAAGGAGTTTAGCCCGCAATTTCAGACCCTAATCCAGCAAAGCACTTTTTTACATTTCAACCATACACATGGTTCCCACATCCTTTGTGGGAACTGGATCTTCCAATTGCAGTTTGCACCACATTACGTTTTCTGATCAGGGTTCTCTATTGCTTATGCTAAAATTTACTGACACTTAATAAGCTATCGGTGTCTCCTCAAATCCATAATGCATTCACTCTCTTGCAGCACCAACTTACTGATCATTAATTTTCAGCTTTAGTGTGGCTCCAACTTATCAGATGCTTTCTTTTTTTTGCTTCTTTTCTGAGATTTATTACTTTTAGCAAAGTATACTTTGTGGGTTTTCTTTATTTATTTTGTTTCCTCATTTTTAAACAGCCTTTAGGAGGGAAATGTTACTCCTCCTTACAAAGCTGTTCCAAAATCACAGTATTAAAAAATAAAACCTATAATTATGTTTCCCATTAGGATAAGAGAAATTACATTTAATTGAAAGAAAAAGCTGCTAGCACCCAGCAGAATAGTTGGTGGGGAATGGAGGAGATGAAACATTTATGTGTTTATCTTCCTGAAGCAGCTGAGGCTATGAGCAGACACACCCAAACAAGCCTCCAGAGATACAGATTCAGACATTATGAACAAAGATTTGGCCTTCCCTTCAGATAAGGGCTCGGGTTTTTAGGAGCAGGGTCTGATTTTATTCTTTCAGACTACAGCACCTACGATTCTGATGTGCTCTCTGGCAGTTACACACTGAACTACCTGACTGTACCAGGAATTCTAGCACTGCAATAAAATGTCTGCAGTTTTTCATGGGGCAAAGAACAGCATCAGGAGTCAAGATCCTCTAGGAGAATGCAGAAAATCAGGATTCCAAACTAAACTCTGCCATGCTCACTCCTTACCAGCACTGCCATTGGGCCGGCGATGTTCTCGATCAGCCTGATGGCTGCAGGGGTCATAACACATACTGCAGTTGTAGGAAATGATTTATACCATGCTCCTTTTTACAGCTTCAGAGAACTAACTATTAACAGGACAGGGTCCCCCATGTGCACTTTGCAAGCTCTACAGTACGTATTTCCCATTTAGGCATCACTGCCAGCATTGCTGCACGCAGCCCGTCAGCATCCTGCTCTCAGTTTTGTTTAGGAGCTGAAGAATGATTGATCGTATTGATTTGTGTCGACAGTCTGACATGGCCATATCGACCAGCGGTAATTTTGTGGGAGGAGCTCCAACGGGAACCAGAAAGAGCATTTTCTGTAACACACCATCCTGCCTTAAGAGAAAATGCCGTTAGAGATGCTGCTGGTACAGCCATTGAAGGAACCGTGCTGGGACTCGAACCGACACAAGTGAGCAACGAGACATTTCCCATGACCGTGTTTACAGCAAATCCACTGCTAAGCACCCAACTGTATAATTATACTCTATTACAATTATGCAAAGAAGTAACATTTCAGAAAGGCCTTCTCATTTCCCATTCTTAGCATTGAACACTTTTGTTTTGCAGCCAATCAACTAAATTAGCCCTATTTCTGTTTCATTCACAAACACAAAGAGTATATTAGAAGGAAAAAAGTGAACAAAAGGGAAAATCACTTAGGAACCCGGGAATTATTTTGTTTTCACGTACTTCTGGACTAGAAACCATCATGGGGAAAAAGTCAACTTAAGGCAGAAGAGCTTTGCTGAATTTGATAACTGCATTGCGAGAACCCTCGAAGGAGTGATCAGAAACAGCAGTGCTTCAGTGCCTGGGAAAGTGGTGGCTTTTGGTAGCATCTGAGTGAAGCAAGCAGAGTTAAAGGTTCATACAACAAATGTCACCATATCCTGACCTAGGACAAGTGTCAACCCCCCAAAAAGCTCTTCTGGAGATCCCCTTTCCCCATACACCCATAGAAGAGCTGCTTTATGCTGCTTCTGACGCTCTCAGCTCTTAACAGTCACAGTTTAGACCTACACCCACTGATGCTTCCTGAGGAAGGGATACAGAAATCATTAACAAAAAAAATTTCTGTTTTACATAGCAATTTCTCTAAAATATTATAAAGCACTAAAGGAACCCCCCAAAATGCTCAGGGAAATCAAAGCATTCTTCCCCATTTTAAAGGCCTATGGAAACATAACCACAGTGGCCAGTGCCAACCCTGGCCATCGGACTGCAATCCTGAGTCCATGTGTACTGCAGGCAGGAGAAGGCCTGTGACAGCCGTGATTGTACCACACTTCACCAAGGGACTGCAGGAGCACAGAGAAATGTGTCTTGCTGGAATATGAAACGGAAGCCTGAATGAAACAAGATAAATCCCTCAACTCCACCACCTTTCAGAGAACACTCGCACAGCCCTCTCTCTGCATTCTTGCTAAGCAGACAGCACTACGCCACCTGAACAACCCAGGTTAAATCTCAGAGATGGGGTGGAGAGACAAGTGGGTAAAAAGCCTCACAAGATACTTAAAGAAAATGGCACCTTCTTTCTTTTATTATTGAGGAGGCCTAGACCTCATGACTGGCTTAAAGTTACAGGTTTTCTTCTTCTACCTGAAGAAACGGTAACATTTTAGGAAGTCAGATTGCATGTGGAGTGTCATCAGCCTAGCAGCACTCACACCAGTTCTTTCACAGCAAAGCAGTTAGGCACAACATTTTGTTGAGATAGAGCCTTTATTTCTTAAAGCATTACTTCCCTCTTCTCATGTGAGACCAATCTCCTCTCTTTTGTTCTTATCCGGAATTCATTCCTTGAAGTAGTTTCTCCCGCAGCACCGCAACATGCCGATGCCCCATCCCTCTGCTTCCAAATCACCTCCCACACCCTACGGCACCTGCGCAGCAACACCAGGACAGAGACTGCTCTAACCACACTCTTCATTTTCTTCTACTGCATGGGTGTCAACTGCTATAAATTATAATTTGCTCCATAAGTGGAAGAAATAGTGATTCCCACCATCCTCTGGCCTGGACCTTTAATTGCCCCAGCTCCTTCCCTGCCTGCTATGGAGATGCAGGGACGAGCTGTATCAGCATTATATAGCATTGATGTTCCCTCCAGTTCCCTAAGGAGACTCTTAAATTAACAGCAAGACAGTGATGATATGCCCTGTTTCCTCCTGAAATCCGGATTAAAAAGAGGAACACAAAAACTTATGTAAAAGCACAGCACAGCTGGATGAACAAAAGAAGAAGAACAAATCTACTACTCAGTGTAAACTGTAAGAATGTTTTGGAATCTATACATCCCAAAGTACTTGGCAATGTGGAGAGCTGCAGAACCTTAAATATAACCTGAAATTACACTCACACACATTCCTACATGCTGAACTAATCTCCATACAACATGGGGCAGGACTATATATCCTGCGTCATCATCTAGATATAGCCAAGTCCTTGAGATGTCAGTCACCTTTAGCAGCGTGGAACACAGCATTTAACTCCCTTCAAGGCCACACAGTTATCTATGTACCTCATGACTACTTTTCCCTGGTTAGCAAAACATTCTGTTTACCCGAGACCACAAAACTCTGCAGCCTTTCTGAAAGAAGCCCTTCAGAGCGAAAGGGAAAACAATCACAGATAATACTCCAGAAATCATCAGATTACCGCACATTCTCTTGACTCACATCTGTTGAGTAAATAAGCGCTTCGTGCCGACTAGTTTCATTTACTTCCCTCTCCCGCAAGCGGCTGCCGATTTACTTTCCAGTGGGCTGTACCAGGGCTGTATGTGGGGCAAAAGGATTATTTCCAGCAGAGTCAAACCAGCAGCAATTTTGCCAGGGTCTGAGGTTTGTCTTGAGCTGAAACAACCATCCTTCGATCCCATCCACCTGGGGAGATGCACCGCTTCAGAGCTGCAAAGAGGTCCATGACTGGGAATAGCCTCGAGGCATTAGGGAACAGCTAGCAGCAGAACACAGCCCCCAGAACCCCAAACTGAGTCATCCCTTTCCTTTAGGAGCAGTTTCAGTGAAGCTCACCTTTGCTGGTACAGGAAGTCTTGCACAACTTGGGGTTTGCCTTGTGAATCACCTGGACAGGGTGGGCGAGAAGACGGGAACACAGCGGGATGCTCTGCAGCACCTTCTTGCCGAGGGCACCTCACTGGGGGCACAGCAGGACTTCATCATGCCCTAACAGGCAGCTGGAAGCATTACTTTTAGCCCAGTTCCAATGTGGGTTCAACAAACCCTTCAAACTACCCATTTCAGGATTAATTCTGCTTAAAATGATAACTTGGGTCATTTCTGGGTTTGAGTTCTGTCCTATCACCAAGCAGCCCTTCAATGATAATTATTTATCAATAACTTACCCTAGAACAATTTTCCTAGGCAATAAACATAAAAGCAGAGCCCCTCAGCTGTGAAAGAAGCATTCACCTACATTTCTGCATACAGAAGACACCTGACCTGGACCAGATCAGCCATCTACTGTAATACTCTGTGTCACCACAGAGCCTACTATGAGATGGTTCACAGAAATACATAGAAAACCCTGGGGCAAGCAATTATGATAATAACTTGCCCCACAAGAAAACATAATTACTTGAGGTTAGGAGGGTGCCTGGTTTAAGGCCCACAGGCAGAGTGGGCTCCTCTACCAGTGCTTGACCCTACACACCCAGCTACACACACTGCAGCACTCAGCACCAGTAGCAGAGGGAAACACACTCATGTAGTTGCATCCACCTTCTTCCACCCCTTTTCCAAAAAGGAAGAGCCTGGTGCTAACAGCCAGGCTGAGGACTGCATCACTGGTGACCTCAGAGATGCCTCTACAGATGCTGCTCCCAGCTCCCACCAGGGCATCAGCCCCGAGACTCCAAAGTGGAAGCTCCTACCCCACCAGGGCACTGCTCACATTAAATCAGCACCAACAGGCACACAGGGACACTTCACAATACAGAGATGAGGAGGAGGAACGCGATGGAGCAAACCACTATTTCTCAGACGTACAGTAAAGCTTTGTCATTTACCCGCTTGCTGCATTTTGAAATAAATGCACTGTAAAACAGGCAAATTTCCAGTTTCTTGAAAATGTATATTAAAATAAAAAAGCAGCCTGGCGGGGACAGGTCTCTGCAGGAGCCAAGATACTCTGGGAAAATGCCCAAGCTCTCTCAGTAGTTCTTGAGCTTTATCCAAGCTCCCAAAGCAGGCTGGTGATATACAAGATGATAGTTCCCATCTCAGTTCAGATGTCCCGGACAACAGCCACCCT
>WYDI02029648.1:0-42467 GCA_009867235.2 Psittacus erithacus | reverse complement strand
ATTGTGTGCAGTTCTGGTGTCCTCAACATAAAAAGGACATGGAACTGTTGGAACAAGTCCAGAGGAGGGCCATGAAGATGATAAGGGGACAGGAACACCTCTCATATGGCTGAGAAAGTTGGGGCTGTTCAGCCTGGAGAAGAGAAGGCTGTATGGAGACCTCATAGGAGCCTTCCATTATCTGAAGGGACCTAAAAGGATACTGGGGAAGGACTCTTTATCAGGACTGTAGCAATAGGACAAAGGGGTAATGGTTTTAAACTTAAACAAGGCAAGTTTAGGTTAGGTATAAGAAAAAAGTTCTTTACTGTGTGGGCGGTGAAGTAGTGGAACAGGTTACCCAAAGAAGTAGTAAGTAGTTGGAACCAGCTGATCTTAAGGTTCTTTCCAGCCCTAACCATTCTGTGATTCTATGATTCTATGATTTCCTTTCCTGAGGGCTACCTCATAGGGTTCTGAAAAGGTTTATGTATCCTTTTACATAAAAATTCTGAACACAATACAGAAGGAAGTTAATCAGAGCAGTTAATCCAATAACTCCAAGTCTTGTCTTTTTCTATTAGCATTCCATATTTAGCAGTAACTGTCTACCAACATGTAAATCTGGCGCAGTTATTTTCCTACTCTTAAACTGACCATAGTCTCTATGAACATATGTATGCTTATCAGTATAAATATGTACATTTTAGGCCTTGGCTTCACACAACAATGAAACCAAATATTTGCAAAACACACTCAATAGAATCCTCCATTTGTTAGTGTGATTCATGTTCAACACCAGTGTTTAATGAATCCTTGTCAGTGTTGGCATAACCATTTGCTTACACTCTTAGAATGCTCAGGATTTACAAAATAAATAAAAAAAAAAAGAAAACCATCACTCTTCTCTCATAGATATATTACTTTGCTAATAAATCATCTCCAGAAAAATCTGTATACCCAACTTTGAGAACAGGTCACCATGAGCAAAAGTGAAACGTGTGGGAAGCTGGAAGTTAGGATCAGTCACAATCATAACATGCAGAGAAAACTACGAAAACAATTGTGAGAAAATTCCAGCTTCATTTGACATAAACTGCATTCCATGTTCTACTTGCTTCTTATTTTCTGTTTGTAAAAAGTGCTTTTCAAATATGTGAGTTTGTTGATCAATTATCCTAACTGATTAAAATATCTGCTGGAATGTCCCAGAAGAATATATTATATTGTGGGCATGACTTTTGCATAAGGATATAAATATGAACATAGAAAGAGTATGAAAAATCCACCACTGACTTTGAAGCAGATAATTAGCCTCATATTGAAAGCTATTAAACAAACAAACAAACAACTTGATTTGTAAACCTTTTGTCTACATAATTCCCATAAAATTAATTATACTGCAAATTCAGAAGAGTGGAACCTCAGCACTTGTAAGTTGCTCACATTGCCTTTTTATCCAGAGCCCTCAAAAGAGATCATAAATATTAATTGATTACAACCCAGAATCTCATGAAAAAAATGGTCTCCCTGACCCTGCCTTTTTCCATCTTTCCTTTCAGGACACCACTGTTTCCCATGGCAGCCCCAGCCCAGGAGGGAGCATTTTACAGCGCCCCTTGGAACCAACTTCAGCCATACAGATCAACCTTTCCCTATGGATAATTTTCACTTGAATGTGAGGACCTTAGAGAAGCTGCCAAATCCTTTTCCTACACTGCTGAACTGCAGGGATTTTGCAGCAGAGATGGCACCTAACGATACCTCTGGGGACTTCTATAAGAATTTATTAAGCCTCCTGATGATGAAGGCCAACCATATTGTCTTTATTTTTTTTCAAATTTCAACAAGACTGCACTTACTGCTCTCTAGTCTGCAGCATGACATGGCCTGTTGAAGTGATATGGCACAGAAATACACATTTTCCTGAACTGAGTGAATTGGAAAATCATGTGTTTTTAATTAGCTGTAAAAGGACACTACAGCAGCTGGTATTACAAAGTATATGAAAAGATTTTCCTTGCTTTGGCTTTGCACTTAGAGAATCAAACAGTTAAGTGCCCACTCGTCTATAGTGAGTGATGAATGTGAATTATGTGGATTGGAGAAGGCGTGGGGCTTTAAACACAGGCTCTTGCCATTTCACTTCAGTGCTGCCGAGTGGCTGCTAATTTACTCCTGCTCTATTGCCTGTTTCTGGATCACTACTGAAACTGTTAGTCATAGACTCCCTGAGATGTTTTACAACATTTTGTGAGTAAAAGACAACTGGGGTACAGTGAGAGCACACCATACAGGCTCCAGCCCTCCTTATGCTTGCTTGTATGCTCCTGGGCAGGGGAGGGCAAAACACAGAAGCCTGCAGAAAATCTTAGGGGAAGAGGGGAAGAAGGAGGCATCCTCAGAGTGGGATTCCCACCTCCATGTTTTTCTGTACAGGGCCCTGCTCCAAAAGAAAGAAAACAGGAATCGCAGATGGCCAGGTGACACATTTCCTTCCCCTGAATATCTGCTTTGGCTTTTGTGATGGAGAAGCTAAGAAGCAGTGCCAAATGTGCTCAGTTAGTATTTCTTGAAGCAGTATGAATTTGTCTCACGTGTCCTGTGATACTCATTTTAGGAGGGCACAATGTTCCACTCAAGCTTCAGCTCCCCAGCCATCAGCAATAGCCTCTCTGAAATGAAAGGGATAATGTACAAGTGTTAAAGATTGGGATGGGCAAGCAATGAACATTATCAGACAATCAATATTTTCTGTGTTTTGGCACAGTTTTGCCTCAGCATTTGGAAGTATGTATACAAGCAACTTTCCCATTGGCCTCTATTTAATTCATGGATACACGAAATAAGCCAGGTTTGAGCTTTCACATATTTTTTTCCCCTTCCTCAATATCACTCTCAGATTCTTATCTGTTCAAAACTGATAGCATTTACTAAAGCTCATCAGACTTGAGTTTCCTTCAGCGTCCAGAACCATGATTCACAGTTAGCACTATCATACTATTATAATACTGTGGAAATGAAAGAGGTATATGAATGCTAAATAGCCTGTATTATTTATTGTTATCAAAATTGTATACCCTTCAAGATCTGCGTATATCAACCTTAAGGCTTTAGAAATCAGTCACATTCTTTATTATACTTATGTAGTTTCATGTACCATGTTCAGGCCACTTATATGTAGAGTTCCCATGTGTTGATAACTAACCTGATGTTACAACAGAACACTTTGCTGAAGTGCTGAATTCCTGGCTAACATTGTAGCCACATAATCACAGACTTCCTATGAATATACCTACTTTGGTACACTTTCCAGAATGAGTCCTCTAAGGCTTTTTCTCCTCCTCCCAATTTCTGTGCAAGTTACTACACTTTCAAAACACTCCTATAGGTTTTGGTTTTTTCCATTATTTCTAACAAAAGGCGAGAAGTGAATTATTTAATATAAGGAGTAGCAAACACATGCTTTTTGAAAACTTTCCAGGTCAATGATCAAAAAATATTACCCGCATTCTAAAGGCAGAGTTGCATGAATTGGCACAGTGATGATTTGTCTCTGTTGCAATGCAAAGGAGTACCTCCAGCTCATTTGATACTCCGCTGAAGAATTTCCTTAGTGTGTTCTCTATACGAGAACTGGACTCAATCAATTTCCATTAGTGAGAAAGGTATCTCTGGGAAACAAAAAAAGAGGTTTTAACTCACCATAGCAGAAATGACATTTAATATTTTTAAAACCTGCCAAAAATTAAATTCATGTTGCCTTAAGCAGAATAAGTAACAAACTCAGGTGTGGAGATACTAAAGATAGGTGAATGGGTATTTGTCTTCACTCAGACTATTCCAAAATCAGATCTGACTTTTCATCCCCCAAAACTATTGAAATTCATTCTTGCATGGTATTTTCCAAAACAGCATCATATAAGCCAGTAGATGTGCTGGCTTTTCCCTATATAGCACATAAACACCATCATAGGTGGCTACTCACACAGATACCCCAGCAGCACCTGCATATTCACCTACAGGGACTTGGTAGGTTGACCTTGGCCAGCTGCCTGATACCCACACAGCTACTCGCTCTATCCCTTCCTCAACAGGAAAGGAGAAGAAAATGAAATGAAAAGCAAAGCTTGTGGGTCAGGACAGAGAGATCCTCACCAGTTACCCTCAGAGGTAAAACAGGCTTGACTTGGCAAAAATGAATTTAATTTATTGCCAATTAGTAACAGACTTGGATGGTGAGAAATAGAGACAAAACTTAAAGCAACATTCCCCCACCCCTCACTTTTTTTCCCCGGCTCAACTTCAGTTCGTCATTTCCAGCTCCTCCTTCCCCTCAGCCTTGAGCAGCACAGGGTGATGGGGACAGGGGCTATGGTCACTCCATGGCAGCTCCTTTCTGCTGCTCCTTCCTCCTCCCACTGCTCCCTGCTCTACCATGGGGCTTTCACGAGCTGGCATCCTTCAGGATGAACCTGCTCCAGCCTGGGCTCTCCATGGGCTGCAGTTTCTTCAGGACACCATCTACTACAGGAGCTTCAGGCAAAATCCTGCTCCTGTGTCTGGAGCAACTCGTCCCCCTCCTCCTGCTCTTACCTTGCTCTCCACTCTGTTTGTTTCTCACAATTTAAGAAAATAAAGTGTTTTGCCCTTTCTGAAACATGCTTTCACCAAGGAATCATCAGCGTGGTGGATGGCTCAGCCATGCCCTTTGGTGGGGCGGCTGGAGCTGGCTGGAAACTCTGGGCCAGGCATGGGGCAACCCCTGCCTCCCCTCACAGAGGCTTCCCTGCAGCACCCACCACGAGCACCTCACCACTGATATCTGGCACAAGAGGTAAACAAAATCCTAAACACATAGTTGGACACATCTTACAAGTGCATGACCCATTCTTAAAAGCATTTAAAGTATGTTAAACAGATTTGAAGAGATACGGCCATTTAGATCCTCTGAGGTAGTGGAGCCTGGCCTACATGTTTCTTGATGTGCACTGGATGTTCCTACAATGTACTGGAATAATACTCACCTAATGTGTATTTTTACACAACTTAGAATCAGTTAAAATACGTGCTTCAAGACCTAAGCCTTACCCACCTGAATAATCTGAAATATTTTTATCAGTTTCAGCTATTCAGTCATAAATGGTGAGAAATTCATGCCAAGCAACATGATCTGCCTCTGATTCCTGCCCAGGCGACCTTCTCCTGATTTCTCCTTTACTGCATCGCCATCTACACCTGATTGATGGTGCTTCAGTACTTCAAAGTCTGAGATTAATGATCAAGTTCCCACATCTTGGTCATCTGAGTTTGAAGGAAAGATTGGGTTTTGAATTGTGGAGGTTAAAAAAGGAAAATATTTTTCTTGTCTTGCTAAAAGATCATTCTTGAGCACAAATGGTTTAAATAATTACTCATGAGCTACTGAATCATAACGATTACTGCTCTGCCTTCTACTACGGTGAATTATTTTTAATAATCAACTCCTTATTTTTTTATTCTGAAGTAGGATTAAATAGCTCTCAATCTGCAGTAACCATAATTGTTTAAGCACGCTGCAACTGCATAATGATGCATCAGATCAGTACCTTTTATAATCTGACTAACAGAGAAGTGCCTTAATGGGACTACATGCTAAAAAGAAAGTGTTTTGCTTGGGAACAGCATGCTCTATCAGCTTTGAGCACATCATCTGTTTTCTAAGTAGTCTGTGCATACTCACTTTGCAACAGGAGATGATTTGAGACTCCAGCGTTGATCTACAGAAAATCTGGTTTTCAAAGGGAAGAGCTGCTGTTACAGATTGTGTACTTGCAATTAGTATTCCTGCTAGGCATTAATAGGTGCTGGAGGAGAAAGGAGATGTATATATGTTTTTGATTTTTTACATTAAGAAAGGCAACTTCATTTCTACTTACCTCACTGTTAGATCGGCTATTGCTATTGCATCCATTTAGAAATTTGGGAATAATGATATTACACTTACAAAGATCTTGGAAGGATTAATTAATTGTTTTGGAAGCGTTCCTCATTATGGGAAATCAAAGTGTTATAAAAATCAAGTTATTATGTTACCAAATAATAGGCCTAGAACTTGAATTTCAGTCTTGACTAGACCAGTTCTATGTAGATAAGGCTCCAAGTGAACACTCTTTTCTGCTTGCATACGTTTTTCTCACAAATAGTCAGATGTTTGGAAAATTATGAACCACTCTCATCCTTGTTGGATATTCTCTGAAATCGTTATGAAGCATGAATGAAACTGCAACCTTTAGAGGTATTAAACAGTAGAAAACTCTACAAGTTGCGTCTCATTTTTTCAGATGTGCTTAGTCATTGGCTTTAGTGGGACCTTGATTATGAGCCAGTAACATGATCTTGATTTTGCTTGTGCTACAAGGATCACCTGTCTCTGTGGAGTGGTGTGTGATTTGCACTGATTTACATGATGGAAAATCAGATAGAATGCAGTAGGTTATGCCAGATTAACTTGATAATTTTTTTAGACAAGATAAATAATTTTCTTGACAAGAGTAATTAATTCTGCAAGCTTGTTCTTTTTGGAGCTCAGGAAAGCTTTTGCCACAGTAACACATGGAGAATTGTTAGTTAAGCTGAAGAGGATGAGGATTAGTACAAGAATGTCAATACAGTAAGACATGGGCCAAAGGGGAGACAATGAGGTGTGTTGTGCTGACAAGCCATCAGGCTCAATACATACTTACAGTGAAATTCCTCAGAGAGCAGCAGTTGCTCAGCCTTGGCCAAAGGGAAGGAGGACCTGCCAGCTGAGGCTGTCGGTAAGACAATGTTCAGAGATGCTGCCAATGCTGACTGACAAGTACCTGGTTATCAAACATAAAAAAACAGAGTGACCATAAGGTCACAGTAAAGTATAAAGTGAGAAATGCAGCAAGGCAAAATAGGAAAAGACACCTAGGAGCTAAATACAGGAATGTCTGCCATGAGCTGGGGGTTATCACCTGGAAACGAAGCAAAAGTAATATTTGTTGGTACTATTTGGCCAGAAGGAAACTACTAGGCAGCAATGTGATGGGGCAGTGAAAACAGCAAGGTGAACATCAGTTTACAGTCCAGGGCATGCTCACTCCTTCTGAGCCCTTTCTAACTGGCTGTATCAAGTACCTTGTCTAGAACTGGTATATAATTTCACCCATATTGAAGGAAACTCAACTCAAAAAATAAATAAGATACACAAATGCAGCTTGGATAAAAGGAGAGGAAGACCTACTTTACAAAATGACTAGGAAAGCATACCCCAACAAAACTATGGAAGGAGCATTACAAAGATCTTAAACCACAGGAGAACAGTGAGCTAGCTCAACTCAAGGACAGTATTGCCAGGCAAGACAAATGGGTATAAAGTATTCAGAAATAAATTGAGACTTAAATTAGAAGTTCCTAAGTATTACAGACATGAGGTCCTGCTGTTCCAAAGAATAAAAAAAGGAGGGACAAAAAGTAAAAGATTATCTTAATCATCTGAACTTCTGAATGAAATTGTGTGATTCCTGATTCCATGTGATGAATGACGCCACAGACAAGTAAGTGCCCAAGAAGGTCCTTCAAGGATAACTTCAAGGAGTGCTCAACAGACATAACAGTTGGTTTCTTGATGAGATTTTTCAAATCTTAGCAGTGAATACACAATCACAGAGCATCCAGAAGATGACCACGCAGGCTCTGGGATCAGTAGTGGCACACACAGGCAAGAAAAGCACAGGAGGTCAAGGATACAGGATCAGCATCTACAAAGATAATGCTGCAAATTCAGTTATCCTCAACAAAAAGTGTGTTGTGCATCAGATTGTCCAATCATCCAATTGCATGATGCTTACTTGTATGGGCCCACCTTTCTGCACCACTGTTCTCTGCAAGGGCCAGCATGTTCATGGAGGCTTGGTCTTGGTCATCCAGGGCATCTCACATGACAGTCAGGTTTTAGGTTGTTCAGTGAGAGGAGAAATAAATCACGGCATTGAGAAATGGCCAACTTCTTATGCCAAATTTGCTTCTTATTTCCTACATACCTCCTGCAAGATAGTCAAGTTCCTAGTAAAAACCCCCAAAACAGAAAACCCAAAACAACACAACACAAAACAACAAATTAATCCTCACCTCTTTCTCTTCTTAAGAATATATTGTAAAGACATGTATTACGTGTAGAAACTGTACTGTGCAGGTTGAACCTCTGGTCTCTGCTCAGTCAAAGATCTTGTCAAAGTCAATCGATATTTTCCGTAAAGGGTATTATTTAGCAGTGTCACTGCTAAATTTATTCCCCTACCTTAGGCGGCCCTAAACAGTTCCTTGACTGTCTTGACAGTTACTTCTTTATACAAGACATTATCCAATATGTGTTTTCTAGGATCATTGATTTTAATGTGCACTTGTTTACATTAAAGGCTCATTTTGCATGACTTAAGGTTAAATATATTTATGGTGCACAATTGTACTGGGCAACTGATTTATAAAGTATTGATATGTGTATTAAAGCAAGGCAAATTCAAAGCCAAGCTGATCCTAGCTTGTTTTGAATCTTAAAAAAAAAAAAAAAAAAAAAAAAAAGCATTTTCTAAAAAACATTCTGCACTATATACATAGATGATTTTTGCCACAACCTCAAACTGATGAGGTTATGGTAGATACAAAGCTACAGACTTTTTGACCCTGGTCTAATTATACTTTGATTTATCATTTCGGAATTGTTTACCCCCCCCCAGATGGATGGTTTATGCATTAACATATTATCCACCTCAGCCTGAGATCATCTTAGCTATATTTTGTGTGCTCACAAGTGAGAAGCCCTTAAGCAAATGTAACAGCTAACAGAAGAGACAGAAAGGAAAAGACAGTCAAATTATCTACAGCTTCACTGGGCAAAAAGAAATACACTGTTTATAATATTTTAAAAAACAGAGGTGCATCTGGTGACCACACCTCCACCACGCAGGGGTGCTGAGGTGCAGAAACTCCAAGGGCAACTGTACTCTGAAGGGTGACCTGAGATGATTCCATCACATCATGGGGGCTCTGGGCTTCTCTGTAGCCTAGTGCTCCAGGGTACAGAGTGATTTCTGGCACTATTTTTAGGCGCAAGGTAAAAGGAACAGCAAAGATGGGCAGTTAAGCAAACATATACAGAGCTCAAGAACAGAAGAATCTTTGCACAGCAAAGTCTCAATTTTTTTCATGTGTAAGTTTTTTTTTCTTCCTCGTCCGATGGGTATTTTTTAGAGCATGACAAATTGCTCATTGAATTAATTGAAAACCAGCACATTCACAACTTACCTTTTTAAGTGAGGAAACTTTATTACCCAAAATTGTATATGCTTTTTCACAGGCTCTGGTCATACCCGCTTGTCACTGAGGATCCTTGGACATGTTCTGTGAAAATCACAGCGCAGTCGGGTGCAGGACCTGGGCCCCAGCAGGAGCGGCTGTGGCACCTGGTGAGTCCGGCGTCAGTGCAGGGGACTGAGGCTACCCAATACCCAGGGCGGGCTGTGCTGCCACAGCAGAAGTGAAAAGAACCGCTGGCCAGCAGGTAACCCTTCCTCACCATGACGGTGAGGTGCAGGACACACCCCAGGCTTTTAAATTTTCTTCCTGAGAGTAGCAGACAATGGAAAAAGTATTATATAGAAAGCTAATAGAGAATTAGAACCCTCTGAAGTACACACTGCCATTTTGTTTATATTTTCCAGAGCACCAGTTTGTAAACTTTTCTGTGTAACCAAGAAATACGCCAGCAGGCAAACAGAACACACCCAGCTCTGTTATGCCATAGGATCACAGAACGGTTTGTGTCGGAATGGACTTTAAATTTCTAGTTCCAGCCACCTGCCATGGGCAGGTACACCTTCCACTAGTCCAGGCTGCTCAGAGCCCTGTCCAACTTGGCCTTGAACGCTGCCAGGGATGGGGCAGCCACAGCTTCTCTGGACAATCTGTTCCAGTGCCTCGCCGCCCTCAGAGTAAAAAATTTCTTCCCAATACCTAATCTAAATGTCCCCTCTATCATGTTAAAGCCATTAGTCCTTGTCCTGTCACTACATGCCCTTGTAAAAAGCCCCTTTCCAGATTTCTTGTAGGCCCCCTCTTGGTACTGGAAGGCTGCTGTAAGGTCTCTCCAGAGCCTTCTCTTCTCCAGGCTGAAAATGCCCAGGTTTCTCATCCTGTCTTCATAGCAACTTTAGGCAAGGAATGCAGACCACAAAAAAAAGTGTAAAACTCTCACTTTTTTGTGCCAAACAATTTCAAGTTACATTTATTAATCTTTTATGACAGAAGAAACACGGAAGCAAGACAACTCAGTTTAATTTATCATGTACATTTACAGGATCTTCTACAATGTGAAAAAATATGTTCTTCTGGTTCCACATGTTTTAATTGTGCCTTAATACATTATTTGGCTTTCTGCATGTTCGTAGCATATGCTGATCAGCTGAAAGGGAAGACTATTTAAAGCAGGTCTTTTGAAAGACTGCTAGTAATGAAGCACTACCATATTAACATATATTACAGAGCTTTACGATGATATCTGACTCGGCTGATGTTATATGCCCCATCAAGAGGCATATTTAATATGCAGCGGAAAATTATTTACTTTCCACAGACAGGACCGCAATCTTCAAGCAACAGCTGCTCGTATGTTTCAATTAACCACAATAAAAATAGATACGAGAGTAAAAAAAAAAAAAAAGAAACCGTTGCAGACTAATGGAATACTTCCCTTCCCCGCACGATCTCATTTCGGTGAGTCCTTTCTGCCCCGCAGGCAGTTTGCAACGGCAGGAGATGGTTTCTGTAAACCTCTGGTTTGAACCGCCTGCACCCGGGCGCGGGGGGCGCGGGGGGCGCGGGCAGAACTCCTCCGCGCCACCCCAAGCAGAGTCCCACCGCCTCGGGGCCGCTGGACACTCGGCATCATGCCTCGGAGGTGCCGCCCGGTGGCCGCAGACCGCCCGCCGGCCCGGGCTGCCACCGCCGCCGGGACCCCGGTGGGGCGGCCCCGGGGCAGCCACCCGGACCGGGCCGGGCCAGAGGGGCGGGGCTGGGCCCTATGAGGTCAGCGGCGGGAGGGCCAATAAGCAGAGCGGAGGAGTCAGGGTGCCCCTCGTGCGGCGGTTGCATGGGGAAGGCGGCAGCGGCCGGCGCGGGGAGAGGGGTCCCGGAGCACCCCCGCCCACCCCGTGGAAGAGACTGAGAGTGGCGGTGCCGCTGCCCCTGCCCAGGCGGGCACAGGTGCGCCGGTGGCGGCGGGAGAGCAGCGCCCTCCTCCCGGCGGCGTCCGGCGGGGGATGTGCCGGCCGCCGGGAGCGCGCCGCCCATGGGAAGCGCGCTCCTAACGCCACCTGGGCGCCGCGGGGAGCGCCCGGCTCGGCTCGGCTCAGCTCAGCGCGAAGCGAAGCGGAGCGGAGCTGGCTGCGCAGCGTCGCCGGGAACCGGGCAGGTAGGAAAAGAAACGCCGGTTCGGGAGGGTCTGAGGGGCTTTTGTTTGTGTTTCCTCTTTTGTGCGCGGGGTGCCGGTGGCCGTGAGCGGTGTGCGAGACCACCAGTGCCAGCGCACAGCGGGGCTCCCTGCGGAGAAAGTTGCGAGAATGGTCCTTGCGGCGGGGCGGCTTGGGGAGCCGCAATACCCTCCTGCTGCTCCCTCTCCACCCGGGTGGGGGGCTGCACCTGGGGCTGCGGAAGCGGCGGCGACCGCCGGGGGCTCCTTGGACCGCGGCGGGGCTGCCCTCCTTGCAGGGGTTCGGAGGAGCGGCCGCTCCCGGCGAGTGCTGCGCCCCTTTGCTCAGCGAGGCGAGCTGCCAGCCGCCCCGCCGTGTTCGTCTGTGAGCTCGCCCCTCCGGTGGGTTCGAAGACCGCGGTCACGCAGCACGACTGTCCCGTCCTGTGGGGGCTCGCGCCGAGAGCTCCGGAGCTCGGTTGGACGTGCTGGGCTTGTCATGCGGGGCAGCGCGGCGGTGCCTGGTTCCCCCGGCTGGTCAGTGCCCCGCCGGGGCTCCGCGCACTGTGCGCAGTGCCTCCTCTTCTCTGGATCAGACGCAGTTCTTCAGGGCTGTGTCCGGGAGTGCGGGCTGCCATGCAGCGGGAGTTAAGGAAGCTGTCGGCGGGCAGGGCGTGCGCTGGCGCCCACAGGAGCTTCTGAGGCAGAGCCCAAGTATTTACTGAAAACCAGATCTAGCCGTGTTCCCTTCGCTGTGGAAGTCTCAGGGCTCACGTGTGCAGGGCTATGGATCTGCTCGTGTGGGTTTTATTACTGATTAACGGCCTTCTGATTGTCTGGGATTACTTTTGGAAAAATGCAAATCCCAGCAAGTATATCTGCTGACCATATATAGCCGTAGTTACAGGCAGAACTGTAACTTCAATATTGCTGACACACGTTGAGAAACTTTAAAAAATAGCAAACAAAAGCCAGGGGTATGTCCTGAGGATGTTTTTGCTCAAGTAATAAATTGTCATGTATTTACACTCTGCACTGACTGAAATGTTTACTTTTTATTTGCATGTCTATATGCCTCAAAGCTAGTGAATGATGTATTGATTTTATTTCGTCTGCTTCTGTATATTTAATCTGACAGTGTTTGGTTTTCTTACTTGTGTTGGACCAGGACTGCAGCAGGTAATGCTGCTTTATCGAGAATGAAAGCCCAGTGGCTTTCGGAAACATGTCTCAGCACTGAAGCAAGCTGGTCACTTGTACCATAGCAATTCTCCATGGCATGAAGAAGTATTGCAGGCTTTATCTGATGCTGTGTGTCGTAAAAAGTTTTCACGTTTTTCTCTTTCTCTTTTTTTTTTTAAATTTTCTTTTATTTTTTAATAGTTCTGTTATTACCTGAAGTTTTTACGTGTACATTGTTGTCCTGTAAAGCAAAATGAAGATTGCATTTTCCAGTGCTGAATTTCGTTAAAAGTAATGTATTTTTACTTCAGTGCTGTTTGCATGCTAAGAAGGTAACTTCAGCTTTATGGGACAAGAATGGTTGACTTGAACTGAAGGGCTGAAAATGTTCTCTTGGACTGTACTGGATGTAGCAGTTTTGTTTGATTTTTAGTAGCAAAGCAATGAAATACTCCAGGGATAGTCCAGTATGAAATTCATTTGACTTGTTGCCAGCTGTATCAAAACAGGTTGCAAGTTTTCTTCTACCAGCTGCACTCTTCCACCTAACCCAGAAATTCAGCTTTGTAGCCTTTCATGTTTCATTCACAAGAAATAGAACCTAATTTATTGCAGAAACCGTTGTGAGGTGCAAATTCATGTCACTTTTAGAGTAGATGAATAGTAACTTTCAGAGGGAAGCCAGTTGCCTACTTTGTATCATGCATCTGTATATTGTCAAATGCAATCCATTTGTACTTCTGTTGCTGAAAGAAGTTTAGATTTCATCTCATTCATAGTAATATAGTCTGCATCCAACAACTTCTCAATGTATTTTAGAGTAGCAGTCTCAGAAGTAGGTTTTTGTGATGAAAACCAACTGTGACAATATAAAATATCACGGACCTAGTGCTCAATGGGTGTCTTAAATTACAGTTTGAAGTATTAGGATTAAGAATTAAAATGTCGTGGTTAATTTGTAAGCTGGTCTAAAAAATTATCACACGATGCTTCATTCTAAAACTATAGTCACTGCTTTGAAACTATCCAACCTCTCTTTCTTGAATTAATGTTTGGATTTTAGTGTTATTAATGTTTTCAGGATCAAATCTTGAAACACTAAAGAAAAAATCTTGTGAGGACTAAGGCAGAAATTTCTTCTGCATAAATATTACAACATTATGGTTCTTATATTTACACCTTTCCTTCTCCTCCAGTTTCAATTTTAGCAGACAGAAGGCCCAAATGCATACTTTGTGCTGGCAGTTACTGTGCTTACAGAGTGTTATGTGACTCAAAGAGGAAGGGGAAGTGGTGCAAAAGGTGCTTGACACTAGAAGAAAGTTTGAAGTGATCTGGATGACCTTAAGTAAATTTGTCCGTTATCATATTACAGCTTGTTTGCCCTTAAGAAGAGGTAGTGCTCTGAGGATGAGACAAAGTGTCTGTAAGATACTTGAAGGCAATGAAAGCTCTGCTCACTGCGTGTAAATGCATGGTTGCTGAGTTTAGTACCTAATAGGATAGAACAATTTACTAAAATTATTAGTATCCCTGTCTTCGTGGCAGCATTTCATTTAGTGAAGACATAATTTGGCTTTAAAATAAGGAGCAGTATGGATAAGAATACATGGGAGAGGATATGCAATGCCATCTCAGTATCCTCAGCTGTATTTAAGTACCTTAGTTTGTGAATATGTAATAGATGTTTAAATGGATCTGTAAGTTTGGAATGAAAAGAAAAAGTCTGGTTAACACTAAAAGTAGTTCGGTTTGAATTCATTCAACAGTGTTGCTGCGGCCTCCGTGACTTCATTCTATGTCTTCATTCAGTAGAACATCAGTGCTTCTGGGCTGCACGGCTGCTGTAGCATGTGAAACTGTCAGAGATGCTGAGAGGGTGTATATCAACTACACCTCTAGACGCACAAACTGTGTCTCTTAAGTCCATCCAGCAGAGAGTGTTGTAGAATATGTATTGCAGTATGTTCCTGATGGTGTTGGGGTGCCAAACAGAATAAATGAATTCAGTATAAGCATTGCATGCCGAATTTAGAATGGGATTTCATGCTTCGGAGTTGTTTATGTCTTAAGAGAGGATGAGAGCATGCTGCAACACTCTACTCC
The DNA here is from genome assembly GCA_009867235.2 of Psittacus erithacus. NCBI lineage: Eukaryota > Metazoa > Chordata > Aves > Psittaciformes > Psittacidae > Psittacus > Psittacus erithacus. The sequence goes on along the minus strand of WYDI02029648.1, from coordinate 27,727 downwards.
TCGTGCCTTGGTTGGGTGCCATCAGAACACAACTTTCTGCATGCAGGCATGGCTAGGAGATTGAGTGAGGGCAAGGGAAAGCCGTTCTTTTAAATATTAATTGTTGAAATTACTGTGTGTAAAATAGGAGAGGATGGAAGATTAACCCTCTCATCTATTCCGAGTATGTGGTTTCATGGTGGAGACATCAATTAGGGTAAAAAAGTAGGCTTAAGTGAATTTGTTTATTAAATATTTGTAAACTAAAGGCAAGGGCTTTTCTATGATTGGGAATTTTTTTAAAACCCAAAACCAAAATATGTAATTTGTGTTATGAATGATAAATTTTCAGTTGCTGAAATGAGAGCTAGAGGCACTTTGATACTTCTGGAAATCAATCTTGATAGAGATAGTTACAGAGAAATATTTAATAATACTGCTACAGTATGGATTATGGGAAAATGTTTTCCTGGATATGATTCAAAAATGTGGCCACTTGTCAATGCCATTACCTTTCCTCCTCTGTTTTCTGTGCTTTAATTCTAAAGTTGGAGCAAACAAAACCCTAACTGTTTAAATCAGAAAACTTTCCTGCAAGCAAATTCAGGGTTGTTTTTTTTATTTCGCTAGATGCAATACAGCAGTGTAGCCACAGTACTGCAGAGCTCCATGCAAATCAACCATCTCATGATTTGCCCGGTCTCTGTTGTGAGCACTATGCCTGGTATTGATTTCCAAGAGGTTGTAGCTGCTCTGCTAGTTTGTAGCAAGTTCTTGTCAGGGTAGTGAATGTAGTTGGGGGATGCAGAATTGTCCAGTTGCATCCGATTGATGGAATTGTGGTCTAAAATGAGTATTTCTGACTTTTTTTTTTTTTCCTCTTCTGAATGACAAGGTAGGGTGTGATGATGTGTAGGGATAATCTTTCACCGTGTGTGGATGATAACCTGTCCTTCTGCATTCCCAGTATATCCCCATGGGAAAAGATTAACTGTGATGTGCAAAAGGTTGTAATACAAAAAGTCAGGGGTTTCTCTCTTACTTATAAATTCATAGAAGTTTGAGAAATTTTTTTGGGATAGCTTAAAAAAAAACCAAAGCAAGACAGCTTGGAGTTTCTAACACATGCCTCTGCTCTGCCTCACTTCTGTTAAAGAAAATGATCTAATACCAATGCCTGTGGCTGAGTAAGGTGTATTATGCAATGTTGTATGCCTGCTTAGCTCTAGCTATGTTCATTTGTACTGTTCCGTCCCATACTGTCTTACTTAACAATATCAGGTGTACTGGAGCCAGATGCCATGAAGGCTGCTCATGGGCCTTAGAGCTTCATATGAGATATAAAGGGACCCTTTTCGGGTCAAGTCTGCAGTCCCCTTACATTAATGTCCCTGTCTCACAGGGTGCTATTAATTGTGAAAGGAGCCTTATCCCTGTGCTCTCTTAAGGATTTCCTGAAACACTACAGGGGCTGAGTCTGTCTGAGGGTGTTCAGGCAGCAGTGTTCATGCTGCACATACTGAAGCATGAAATACCAATTATGCTTGGTTTTATAGCTGCAAGCTCTATATTGATCACTTATGCAAAATCTTACTGCTTGATTTTTGGCCAGAAGCCTTTTAGCACTCTACCATGTTTCTCTAGTAAAAATTAATAGTACTAATTGCCACTTCTTTTATCATTAATTTCTGAATCAACACAAAGCATTGCTATAGCAACAAATCCTTTCAAACTTCACTGCAGACAATTAGTAGGAAAATTCAATCTCAATATATAATAAGCACAATAGTAAGAACTATTCAAAGCATTAAGAAACTTTCTTTTTGAAAGGGGAGTAATGCAGACACTCAAAACTGTCATGGAAGAACAGAATTTGAAAATTTTCAGAATTATCTTTTTATTAATCATCTCCAGTTGCTGTACAAAGGTGCATTCTTGCTTCTAACAAAACAATTAGAACACATTGTGTCTCCTCAGACGTAGAATTCCTTACCCTGTGGAACACTACAAATTTTCATTTCTGATAATGATGTTTCACAACAAACTGCTGTATCTTCTCTCAAAGGATGTCTGTTCTTCAGTCCTGACAATGGGATGTGCAGGAAAGCCCTAAATAGGCTTCAGGATTAGTTGGACATCAAGCAGTCCAAATTTATGAGGTCAAGATTAGATAGTGCTTTATCTTTTTTTTTTGCCAGCTGAAACATCCTTCTCTCTTTCATTGAAATAGATCGCTGTTTGCATTTTACCTTGTCATCTCTTTTGATAACAGGCAGAAAAGGGAAGTTATCCATACACACACACATGCACACACATACACAAAAGCCAAGAGGCATAAGGGATGTGGAAGTGTGAAATACTTGAGGAACACTGGAATAAAACGGAACTGTTTTGGACTGGGAGTCCATGATCGGTGTTATCGTCTGTGATAGACTGAGGTAGTGAAAGGTTATAAATTTTTAGGAGGAGCTAAGTTTCTGAGGATGTCAGTTGCAGTGGAAGAGGGAAGCATATGCTCCCTTTCTTATGTGAAGAGAGCATAAGAACAGGTGAAGAGTAAGAACAAGAAAACTGTAGATGAAGGAAATTAAGAGGATAGTCAAAGGAGGAATCGCGCTTGTAGAAGGCAAGTCTGAAGGGAGTATCCCAGGAGCCTGAGACTCTTGCATATATACAGGACAAAGAAAATAAGGTGGAGGGTAGAAGACCCAGAAAAATGGAACAACATAACTCCAGGTGCTGAAGGAAGAACATGACAGTGGCAGACATTCTGGATGTGGCAGGTTCCTGGTTGATGCGTAGACTCTTGCTTCATCTCCTGCAGTGGGTGATGATGCTACACCAGATGTCAAGGCTGATGGTTCTGTGTATTATTAAAGTGTGTTTCCTTATATGCAGTACCCCTGACACCCACCAGACTTTCTCTGTTAACCTTGCAAGTAATAACTGTGAAAGGCAAATACTGAAAATGCAGTTACATGCAAAGCCTCAGCTTTGCCTCATCAGAGCAACTGTTTTTGGAGAACCCTCTGGAGCCCTCTGCACAGTCAAGTTACTATTTTCAAGCAGTCAAAGCTTGAAATTTCTCTTCAAGTTGTATCTCTTGGTTGTTCCTTGGATTAACATAGCAGTCTGGCTTTGTTAACTGGGAAACCTTAAAGAAAATTCTGTAATAAAAGCTAAAAGAGCATTACAAAACCCTATAGTGAAGAAATGCTGACTGTGTTTTACTTCCAGGATTCTTGAAAGAAATCATCCCTGGAGTATTTATGTATGTAAATATCTTTCTAAAATACTTACTACAGAAACCATCTCATATTAAATAGAGAATGAGCAAACTCACTGCAACAAAGTGTCTCTTAAGGAGGGCTGGAAAGCAAAAAAATGAAAAAAATTGGAGTCTCATCTTGGCTCTGGAGCTGCTAAGGTAAATTCGGGAAGATTTAAATCTAGTAAAGAGGCTTGATGGGGGATAGAGTTGTTTATTTCAAATGCCTTTGTATCCTTTTTCTAATTTTGTTTGTTTGTTTTTTGTGTAAAAGTTTCTTGGGTTTTCTGTGGAAAAAGATGCAAAAGTTCACTTTTAAGAGACAAGATACAGTTTTCTCCAGAAGACAGAAAAACATGGTCTCTAGTGTCTGGCTGCAGTATAGAAAACCTAACAAAGAATGATGAAGAATCAAAGGAAAAGGTCTGCATTGAAGCAGACAGTTGAATGGGCTAACCTTCAAATGTGTGTGGAAGAGAAGCTTATAGGGCTACTACACTAGGGGTACAGGGTTGTGATGTAGAAAATAGTTGCTAAAAATAATGCTGTACAATGCAAAGAGAACTAATTAAAATAGAAAAGTGATGAGAATTAATTTGTAACTCTGTTCTGGAAACTGCAGCTCAGTAGCTACTGGCTAGTGATGAAGTGGTAGGCAGATGCATTGGTTCTCTTTTCCCTTGGTCTTAAACTGCATTGTGGTAAGGGAATATATCAACAGAACTGAAGACAGTGTTTGACTTTCCTGTTGGCAGGCAGTCACAGGTATGTGCCTTGGATTGTCAGATTTTTCCTTTTCAGTCATAATATCTATGAAGACCAACAAATAAAAATACTAGTGACTATTACTTTTGCTCCTATTCCATATCCCCCTTCAAGAAACTGGGGAGTTTTGTGAAAGCAAGTACATGAAAGGTGAAGGTGAATGGTACTTCTCAGAAGAAGCAGACTGTGTTTATACTTTTTACTATGGAGTCAGTAGTCTCAGCCTCATTCATCTCAATGAAAGCTGGCTTTTGGGTTCTTTTGCAAAAGGGAGTGCTAGAGGCAGAAATGTGCAAGATTGAGAAAAAGATGCATTGAGTTTGTGTGGCAAGGTTTTGGTAGTGGGGGCAACAGGAATGGCTTCTGTGTGAAGCTCCTAGATGCTTCCCCTGTATGGGATAGAGCCAATTCCAGCTGTCTCCAAGAGAGACCTACCACTAGCCAAGGCTGAGCTCATCAGTGGACAGTGGTAATTCCTCTGGGATAACATATTTAAGAAGGGAAAGAAAAAAGCTGTACAGGAGCAATTGCAGTCCTAAGAGAGGAGTGAGAATATGTGAAAGAAACAGCTCTGCAGACACCCAGGTTTTTGTAGGAGGGGAGGAGGTGCTCCAGGTGCTGGAGTAGAGATTCCCCTGCAGATCATGGCGAGGCAGGCTGTGCCCCTGCAGTTCATGGAGGTCCATGATGGAGCAGATCTCCATTAGCAGCCCATAGAGGACCCCATACTGGAGCAGGGGGATGCCTGACAGAGGCTGTGACTCTGTGGAAACCCTGTGCTGGAGCGGGCTCCTGGAAGGACCTGTAAAGAGAGGACCTCACCCAGAGCAGGTTTGCTGAATGACTTGTGATCCCAAGGGCGACTGCAGCACATGGGAAGGACCCATGCTGAAGAAGTTTGTAGAGGACTGTCTCCTATGGGAGGGACCCCATGCTGGAGCAGGGGAAGGGTGTGAGGAGTCCTCCCAAGAGGAGGAAGGAGCGACAGAAACAAGGTGTGATGAACTGACCACAACTGCCATTCCCCATCCCCCTGTGCTTCTGGAGGGGAGGAGATAGAGAATGTGGGAGTGAACTTGAGCCTGGGAAGAAGGGAGGGGTGGAGAGAAGGTGTTTTTGAGATTGGTTTTTTATTTTCTCATTCCCCTATTCTGATTTGATTGGTAATAAATTAGATTAAATTTTCCCCAAGTCAAGTCTTCTTTGCCCATGACAGTAACGAGTGAGCAAACTCTTCTTGTCCTTAACCTGACCCATGAGTCTTTCGTTGTGTTTTCTTTCCTCTGTCCAGTTGAGGAGGAGGAGTGATTGAGCAGCTTGGTGGGCACCAGGTGTCAGCCATGGTCAACCCACCACAAAAGGTTTATAAAAACAGCAGCAGATTTCTACATCCTTGGAAAATGGTAGGAGATAAAAAAAAAAAAAAAAAAAAGCCCAGTGGATTTAATACATAGAAAACTTTCAGTGAATCTTTAAAGAATTTCTGCTGCAGTCTGTCTAGAAATTTCTGAATTTATTCTGCAACTGTGATATCTTGAACTGCGTCTTATGGGCAAAATTTGAACTAAGCTACAAATTTTTATGAATTTGAACACAAACCTGTTGTGATTCTTTTTATTTAATGTCCAAGCTCTTTGGAAACTGTTGATTTTTTTTTTTGTTTGTTTGTTGTTCTGGTGTCAAAGTTTTAGATTTATACAGAGTGATCAAAGATATTGGATATTTAATTTACTGGTAAAAATTTGATCGAAATAATCATCCAAGTCTGATTTTCATTACCGTGATTCAGAAGATCATATTTTATATGAGCTGTGTTTCTTGTAAGCACAATCAAGTCTGTTGTTGTTAAAAGCACATTCTTATGAACTGCAAATAGTTTAAGTTATTTATTTTTCCATCCAATTTGGGGAAGAAAAATGTCATTTGTCACATTCACTTTTACATTCAGCATGATGTATTGCCATCCGTGAATAAAATACTGAAGCATGATTCTCGCTAGAGTGTTGTAGTCTGTTCCTATGCCTCCTCCCCAGATAACAATGTTAAGTTCTAAAAAATGAAAGTGATGATTCTGGAAATACTTTCATTCCTGAAGAATGCTAAGCGAGCTTGGATTTAGTTTTATAGGTTTGTACTGAACATTTTCTTGAATTAGGTTGAACCCCCTGCCCCCAAAGTGTAGGACTTGAAGTCACCCATTTAAGTAAGTGCATGTTGAGTCCACCATCCAGAAACGTGGTTCAGTAAATAGGTATTTGCAGTGTGGAACTCTTGTGAAGCACCACATGCTGAAGCTTTCAGAGCACTTGTGAGCAAATTTGCTGCTGCCAGGAGCAGCTCTTGAATTGTGGATATAGTAAAAGAAAACTTTTAAATGCTTGAAATAGAAGAATGAGGATTATGCAACTTGTTGGCTGACAGCAATGATCAGGAGATCCATCAAGATCTGGGAATAGCTGAAGATGTTGCAGCCTAAAAAACAGATATGAGCTCAACTTATTTGAAAGAAAAGAATACACGCAAATAAAAGCACACCTCACCTACTCTTCCACAGCATTAGCACACGTACGGAATTCTAACTTGCAGTCATATTTGCAAGCTAAGAAAATTAAGGTTCAAAGGTAAATGTGGTCAGATCTGTTGTTATCAAGAAGAAGATACTGAAATTGAAACAATTTGTAATGTACTGATTACTTTTTAATGAAACTGAATGTCTGATATCTAACAACTTGCCAATGCAGAGGTGTTATCCTTTTTATATCAGTTTGAAATTTTCTATGGTACAGCAAGTCATACAGGTGACCAGTATCTTTCTCTGTGTCAGATCTCATCAACTTATTTCACTTGATACATTAGTTGCTTGGTCAGTTTATTTGTAGGAATAATGCATTCATTTTACAACAGCTATGCAGTTTTGCTTCTGCTTCTCTTAAATTTAATTGTTGTTATTATTTTTATAACTGCTAAGGTTCCTTTAAAAAATCCCAAACCTCATCCTTTTGTTTTTATAAAGTGGGAACATTTCCTTGATATGGATTACATAAAGGGATGGGTAAGAATTTATTTGCATTGTATGTTGATTTATATGACAAGAACAGTTGAATACTGAGAGCTCTTGTGTGGTTGTGTGATTTGCATGACTTTGATCCTGCTCTCCATATTGTAGTTGGAATCAGGCATTGCACTGCCATAAGATGAGTGTTTCTGAATCTTAATGTTGACATAAAACTGTAAAATTTCACAAATGTTCCTTTCAATTGCTCAGAATTTCTATATTGACCAGGTGTTTGAAACTGTGGTAGTGTTTGTTTTTTTGGTTAGCAGCTATTTTCCATCATTATGTATTTGCTTTTTACTATATGAAAATTACTTTTGATTGCCTTTCACTGGGTTTTTCAGTTGGTAATGCTGCTGCTCGATCTCAGTTTAAACAAATGCAAGGTCTTTAGTGCCAATACCTCCTCCCCCCTGACTCCCCAAGCTTGGATGCCTAATGTCTTGGATTATTAATGATTAAGAGCAATGAATAGATGCAGAAGAGGTTCACTCATCATGCTTGGCTAACTCATGCAGAAGGTTATATCTAAAAGGAAAAATACTCAGAGGAAGCACTATAGAAGTGTTCATAAATTTGATGGTTGTATGAATATACCATCTGGCTGTGTTTCTACCTTACTTAAAGATATGGTATGACACCTAGCACTGTTAAGCTAGAGGTTTGGGTTTTTTTGGTGGCTTTTGGTTTTGGTTTTGTTTTTTTGTTTTTTTGGTTTTTTTTGTATTGTGTGGTTTTGGTTTTTTTATTTGGACAAACAGATTTTACTTCAGTCTATATTTCACTTTTCTTTCTTTTTTAATGCTTCTTTGAGAATGAAAAGTATAGTTTTTTCTGCATGGATTTACTTGTGTATGTTCTTCATAATGATTTTTTTTTCCTTTTTGTTTTTTGAGTTTTCCAGTAGCTGTGGTTCAAAAACCCTCCATTTTTTATTTCTTTTTTACCAAAGATATTACTTCTAGTTAAAGTGAAGCAGAAATGCAAATTCTAGAAATAAGTGGCAGGTCAGTCTTGTTTTGGCCAATGATGTGTGGAGTGTACGTGTGCAAAACATACTTCAAGGCCTGCCCTAATCAACTTAAGCAAAATAAATGGAAATAAATATCCCCAAACTACTTGCAGCAGTTAATTTAATTTAAATAAGATTAAAGCTATAACACGCATAGCTATTTTCATGTGAAGATAAGCTTCAACAAAATTCTTCCTCTGATCCTAGTTCAGAGTAATAACCAGGCCAGAACCCTTCATTTGAGGATTATGATTTCCCTTCTGAATTTCTAGTCTCCTCTGTTCTTCCTTCCCTCCCCACTTCTTGTTAGCTCTAAAATTTTTCCAAACACTCTTGTTTGCATGTTATTTTGTTATTTGCAAGTTTGGTCTTGATGCAGTGAACCGTGCATTATATTAAGACTTAGTTGCAAGAATCGTAGAACTGGAACAAATATTCTAAATAGCTAATTAAGTACAAAATCATAAGAATAGAGGTTGCTATCTACAGTCTCAGGTAGGAATTTCTGGTTTTGATTGTGCATGTTAATAGATCTCAAGTGAGGGAAAAACAGGAATCACTGGAGAAACGGCACTCATGAAATAGAGTTGAAGTACGCAGATTAAACCCCAATTGTACTGTGTGTGAAGGTAAGAAAGTTATATTCTGTGTCAGCCTGTAAGAGTGAAAGGTAGTTGATATAGTTTTGCTGTAATAAGAATAGGATTCATTATGGAGTTGTGATGTTTCAGCATTTTATCTTTTCAGCAGAATTTGGACAGAACGAAAGTTGATTGAGTGCTGAATAATATCTAGAGCAAAAAGTTGAGCATCTGGTGACTTTTATTAGTTAAGCAGTTTTCAACAGCTTTATCTCAGTGTTTCAGTGATATTAATAGATTGCTAGACTGCATTCTTACTATCTGGATTCAGTTAAATGTTACATCCCCTTGAGATGTTATAGTGGATGTCACTCAGATACCATGTAAATATGTGAAAATGGCTTCAGCAGTACAGAATGCTTAAAAATGGATAAATGTATGTTAAAGCTTTGCACAGTCAGCTGTATGTAGTAAAATAGTTATTATTTGCCAGTCATCTGAACTTTATCTAAATTGTTGGCCATATGAAGTTAACTAAAATTTCTGGTTTTGACAAGTCATTAAAATGTGAAAGGTATTCCTGAGTCTGTACTGTCACCAGAGATACAGTTGAATGTGCACAGTATGTTTGACTGAAAGGCTAGTTTTGCTTTTGTAATTGCAAATATGGTGTACAAACAACTGTGGAAGTGATAAATTGCAACCTTTTATCTCCAAAAGCTTAATGTAAAGAAATGCAGGCTAGCATCTGGGTGGGTATCCCATTAGCTCGCATTTACTTATGTCAATTTTTAGCTCCTCTAAAGTCATCTTGATCTTTACACAGAAAATCTCTTACGCTCACCCAGGTTCTGCCAGCCCTAAGAATTTGAAATACCTTTAAATAAGCTTTTTAGGCTTACTGGGGGAGGGGAGTATAAAATAAGAAGGCAGTATGTAGACAGGCTGTGTACCAGCTGCTTTGTTTTCCTTCTGCACACCCTTGTTGTCCTACACTTCTGTGTTCCTTCTGTATTTCTTGTTGATCTTCCTGAGATGAAAGTTACTGAAAATGTTGCCTGAGTGTTGCAGTTTCCATATTGCAAAAGCAAATGTGTAAGTATTGCGTTGTGAATTCCCATGTTGATATTTAGAAGCTTTGTCTGCCAATCCTATATTTCATGGTTCCTTGAAATTGTTGTAATGAGAGTTGATCTTAAATGTGCAAAACTTCATATGCCATAAAGCAACTTTATTACAAAATAAATTCAGTACTGAAACATGAGAGAAATAACTCTGGACTGAGGAATTTTATTCTTCTGAGAAAACCTGTAAAAATTAGTGAACTTGCTGCAGTCAAGGGAACTTACCTGATTTTTCAGACATGACTGATGGATCTCTGCAGTTCCATAACAGCTATATTACCACCTCAGAAAACTTTCTAAATTCTTTAGCTTAGACAGCAGAGTGACACAATACTGTCTAATTTTCACTGAGTTAGTGCTATGGGATTTCCCCTTGGCTGTTCCTGTTAATCCTCTTTGTTTAGTTAAAATCCAGAGAAAGGAAACGAGGGCAGTTATCTGACCACAGAGACAGGCTGGCCACCCAAAAGAGTTTAAAGCTTATAATAACTCCAGTCAATGGGGAGGAATTGGAAAAGTTTAAGTTTCTGTCATTCACGGATTTGAAGTGGCAGTTCTTTAAATCTTCAGCACTGCCATTATACTGTGAAAATCTAGATAGATATTTTCAGTTTACACAAGAGAGTAGAAGTTGTCTGATAGTGAGGGGCTGGGAGCCTGGAGGCAATGTCAGACATGAGATAATGGGAAGTGGTGTTAAAATGGTCCGCTAGCATGTATTCCTGACTTGGACATATGTAAGCATTCACACAAGCACCTCTCAATGAGGGAGAAATGTCAGGCTTTGACTTCTGGAAGCCTTTGCATGTACTCTTAACATGACTCCATCATGGCAGGACGCATTCGTATCTCAGTACACCTGTGAGTTTGTAAACTGCTGGTTACTCAATCCCTTATGCAACCAAGTGTTTCATTTTTGTGCCCCCTGAAAAATGGAGATGTTAATCTGCTTCAACAAAAAGCACTTCTGTGGCAGTTAATTCTATGAGACATTGACCATGAGGCAGGTCAAGTGATGATGTTTTTTCCAGGTGTACAGCTAGAGGAAGTAGTTTGGAAGTGGGTTTTCAGTTTTCCAGCCATCTGTTAAAGCTTTTTTCTTGAAGCTATTTGTTATTTCTGAGGCTGTGTTGTATTTCTCAGTGAACTATAGGGCTGTAATAGTCAAAGATTTCCCTAAGCTAGGCTGCTGAACAATCCTTCAGTGACAAATTAAAGTCAGTACTGCTCTGAGTTAGTATAGCAGGTGTTTCACTATTGTAATGTGAAATCAGAACTAAACTGAAATCAGAACTAAACTGAAATCAGAACTGTAAGTGTGTTACAGGAGGGGAGCGAATCATGTATGTTAGAGAAAAAGTGAGAAAGAGTGATTGTGGACTAAGGCATTTGGGAGCTCATGCTCCCACAAAAGTCAGAATTGGGGTTGATACTGGCAGATTATAGACTTTCTTTATATTTTGAATCACATAATAGATCAGAAGTGAAGTGTTTTCTCCTTTAAAGTCGGGTATAGTACGTTAGCAGGCAGTTTTCTAGCTCATGTGGATCACAGTGACAAAAGAGTTTTGAATTACATAGATTTGCCAGTGCTCTTCTGCCCATATCAGTTGCTGTAATCAGGGTGTAAAGGATTCTGCATGCTCGCACAAATTAGGTCCTTTTTTTTTTTTTTGTCTGTTTATGAGTCTGTTGTGTGCAAAAGAGATTCCTGTGCTCAGCCTCAGTTGGAGACCACTTCACCACCAGAAGTGCAATCGTCTGGCAAGCCAGCAGAAAGGGTGAGAACATGGACAGCAAATGCCAGACCACTGCAGTCCATTAATTTTGCCTTAATTATACTTTGGTTCATGATTAATTCAGGTCATTGCTGCCTGGTCACGTTGTAGATCATGCTGAATATTGTACAATGACGAGCACAACTCCTCTGAGTCATTTTGACACCGTGGCTTAAACAATCATTGTTTAAACAAGGTAAAGAAACTGTTTATTTTAAAAATGTTTCCAAGAAGTCCTAATCCCCTTTTGGGGTAAGTGGAAGAGTTTCTGCTATGAGATTGCTTGTAACTGTAGAAAGAAGTCAAGTTGAATGCTGAAAAGGAAACAGAAAGGTGCTTTCTCAGGAAGTGAAGTGACAAAATTTCTTTAGATTGGGTAGCTTTACCCCTTTTCACCAAAGGGCTAGGTGGAATGTCTTTGCAGGTCAAGAGATGAGTTGATCAGGCTAAAATGTGTTATCAGAAGACTTTGGATCTGGAGTCCTTAGAAGCAGCCTAACTCAATCCCTACACGTCCTACTGTGGTAGGAGCGTCACAGAGTAAGAAGGAAGAAATCATTAGCTTAGGATAGATCATTCATTCACCCTGCAAGGTAACATCACATGCTTTGTTCTAATGAATTCTGAATGTTGTTGTGGTCAAGACTACCCCAGACATCTAGCTCTTCTGGTTTGCACTGTTTGCAGGTCACGATTACACCTTGTGTAGCCAGATAGCATCCACCTGAGCAAGAACTGCAGTCTTGCTCTCGTATCCCTCTTCCTTCCTTTTCAAGCATTCCTCTTTCTGTCCTACTTGCAAGTCAGATGTTTTCTTCGTATGTTTCATATCACATGGCTTAGCTTCAGTGGGAGGTCCAGTGCTGGTGTCCCAAGAAGGCAAAAGCTGAAGTGCCTTGGCAGATGGCTGTCCTGTATTTGTGCCCTCTGCTTTCACCTCACAGACTAATGAGCAGCCCTCAAGTGTCGCACTTTGTCCTGGGGTTTTCAGGGGAATTGAGGCTACCAGTCCTTTGCCTGGAGGCGTTTGACTATAAAATGAAGAAATCTGGAGTTACCTCACAAGTAGCAGGGCTGGAGCATAGCTGCGACTGACAGTCTCTGTATGCCTTGTTCCTGTGCATCATCCAAAGCCTTTGGATAAAAGCCGTACGAAGGGAAACCATACAGTCTCAAACTTGAATGTTCTTGGGAAGTCAGAAATGTGTGCTTGAATGCGTACGTTCAATACTCTGCTGCCTTTGAGGATACTATTCATCCTGAGTAATAATTGTAAACCCTGCTTACAAAAAAAGGCATAGGCCTTTCTTCAAACCTAAGTCTGTATTTACATGCCTTTTCCTAGCTGGGTGAGTATAACATACTTGTTTGACAGAAAGTGATTCAGTTCGGTCTTTGTTTTGCCAGAAAAAAAAAAAAATCTTGAGCAATTCAGGTTGAAACTCCCCAAATTAATTAAATCTGTTGGCATCACAGTTTAATTTAAGACAAAAAGATTAATACTTCTTGTGTGTGTATATAAGAAACAATGCAAGAGGATTAAAAGTTGAGTCACTTCAGGACATGAAACAAGTTAAGTTACTTGCTGATAAAATCACTGGGGAAAATATATATATAAAAAAAAACCCCAAAGCCAACCCAAACCCCTTCATGTGTAATCTTAGTGGAGGTTAGATTTTAGGGAACTGTTTGTTACTGCCACCTTATTTCAGGAGCAGTGACTAAACACATAAATATATGCGTATGTAAGCACCATCCTGCAGCCCCTACTTCTTGTTCCAGGAGTGCAGGAGTATGGTAGGAGCTTCCATAAGCAGTGACTGCTCTTCAGTTTTAATTACATGTGCATAGTTGTGGTATGTCTTTAGAAGCTCAAAATTCCCTTCTTGTTGTCACGTACAGTTATGTGAGAGGCTTTTGCTCATAGGACCAGATGATAGCTTTCTTGCAGTGATGAGCACATGGGAGTAGGAGGAAAAGAGTTCTTTTCACTGTGCATCCTACATAATTACATTTAAAATGATGGAATGAGTCAAGGCTAAGTTGTCTGGGCGTATATCCATACTTATAGGTTAATATAGGTACAGTAGTTGCATTTCCTAGATAATTCCCTTATTCTTTTAATGTGTTTGCAAGAATATGAAAATTGTATTCATTAATTTGACAATAATTACTTTCATTCAGTAGTCAAAAAAGTAACAACAGAAAGCTTTCCCCACTGTACCCGATCCGCATACAATGTGCTTGAATAATTTGACCACAGAAGCTGTTTCACTGTCTCATGTACATATATTCTTCATTGCCATCAAGGGATATCTCAGGGAATTTTGTTCTTGTGTGGAAGTAAACAAAAATGTTCCGCCTTTGCTATTTTAAGCAACAAGTGGAAACTTTCATAGGTGAAACAAATTGTTGAAATGTAAACTGAAACAGCTTTCAAGTTGAAGTTCAATTTTGGGGTTATAAACTGCTTTTGTAAGACTTAACTGTAGCTTCATTGCTTTTTTTGGATATGAGTATGATTGCAAAGAACTGTTATTATTTCCTTGACATGACAGGAAGACATGAATGCTTGTCTGAGAAGCCTGAGGAGCTTGAAACCTTCATTTTTTTCATTCAGAATCTCTGTTGGCTTCTGTGGTGGGAACCAAATGATCAGAAAACCATTTGACTAAAAGCTGCAACTGCCTACCGTGTTTTGCCTCATCTTTCTTTTATCCGTTTTTTGGTCTCTTCTAAGTGCTTTGTAAGTCTAGAGTCTAGAAAAAACTGTGGTCTCTCTCAAACCTGTCTTTAGGTGCTATTATGTGTTCAATGTATCCTTTGGTTTATGTGTCCTTTTTTTTTCTTTCAGGATGTTGGCTTTTTACCCACTGTCAAATTATAAACTATAACGACTGGTATGCCTCTTCTCAATTCCTATTTTCAGTTTGCTTTTAACTGAAGATAAGGTGCCTGCAATTGCATGTCAGGTTTGGTATGCTGCTCTGCTACAGAGATAATCAACTAGAGATACTAATCAGTGGCAGGGAGAGTCGTAAAACAATCATCTGAAGTTTGTAATGATCCCAGTTTGTCACTTTGGATACTGAATCACCAGGTTTACTGGGGTGCCAATGTAGATCTGTGAGAAATAAGTTTAACAGCATTTTGATCGTCAGGTGCTTAACTGAGATAAATGAAGCGGGAATTGATTCAAATATTGTTCCCAGACTTTTCCCACCATCATGCTCAAGGAAAATTTGTACTGAATTCTTCCTCTGTAAGAGCCAATAGAAATTAATGAATTCACCTCTATAGAAAAAAAGGTGCAATTAAATTTAATATGTTGGACTGAATTTTTTTTCTGATACCTGGGTCAAAAGCTTAAGAGGAAAAGCTAGTGGCTCTTAATATCCAGGTATATGGGCATTGTTAGTGCAGCTCCAATTGCTTCTATCTTTTGTATTTGCAGCATCTGCACAAGAACTGAGATGCAATGGTGGGGTGTTTAGGTTTTTGGGTTTGATTTTTCTTTTTTTTTTCCTAAGTTAATTCTTAGCATGATGTTAAATTAGCCTTTATTAGTGTTCATCTTTTCCGAAGTCATCTTTTTAGTTTGCTGTTTTGAACTCTAAAGCCACAATGGATTGCAAGGCAAGAGTACCTGGATTAAAGTTCAGTTTATTTTGAGCCTAGAGTTACCTTACCAGTACTAGAGCAGCTGATTCAAAGCATTCAGTTTTTGGAAAACACTCCTACTTTAACATGATTTGAATTTTCTGTGGCATGGACATTTCTGTCTAATTCTGTTGTCTCTTCAAGTTCTATTTTATTTAATTACCATTCAGAAAGGTGAAAAGCTGTACCAGGTGAGCTAAAGATTTATAGTCTTTAATTTTGTGAACAGTGAAGTGATTCTCTTGTCTTGCATAGCTGGTTTAAATAATATTTATTTTTATTACTAGCAGAAACCATTTTCATTCGGAGCAAATATGAATTACTGTGTAATCTTAAGCAATATACTTGTTGTACAGAATGTGTCTCCAATACTAACAAATGTTGTATTTTAATAATCCGTTCTGATATGTACTTGAGAAATTATTGATACTATTAGCATTGCAGTAAGTTTTTTCTGTGAAACATATGATATGGGTAATTCTTTGTTTCCATACCTCATTCTAGTTCCTGAACTGGGCCAAATCATACTACGAGCATATTTATGCTAGTCTAGCAATATCCGTGTATGTTGAGATGGAGTGGTAGGAGGCAGGGGGAATGTTGTTGCTGTTAGCAGACTGGTTATGGCTGAAGCATAAAGCTCTCTACTACAGCTGAACCTTTAAGACTGTAAGGATCACCTCACCTTCTTCTGAAGCACAGCAGTGTCTGAGGCAATACATAGGATGTGTAAAATGTCCTATGAAAGTTTAGGATATGAGGTGATGCATATAAACTGCAGGCATGATACAGTTGCGGCTAGTTCATGTTAAGGATCGTCTCTAAGAATTACATCAGATGTCTGGTAACAAGCAACTGTTTTTGAAAGTATAACTCAAAATTCCCACCTGTGTAACGGTTCTCGCTAACAGGCTCATGGGGTTTTGGTGCACTGTTGACACCCATGAATGGCAACTTCTATAAAGACAGCCTTTCATGTACAGCCCTCTGTTCTCTTCCATTCAGATACCTATCTAATGCAAATTTTGTTTTTTTGTTTCCCCTACCAAAGTTTGACTATGACATCTGAGAATTTGTTGTACTTTTTTGCATGGTGTGAAGCACCTACCTTACTTTTACTGTACAATGTTTTGCATAATTATGCTTCCTCAATATGTGAATTTGTTAAACACTTTGGAATGCTATGAAAGCATTTAAGCTTTCACATATTTTAAAAAACCCTAGTCTTAAAGTAATTCACAGGTGAGAGATTGTGAAGTTGATGAGATACTTCTGTCCAGTTTATGTATTTATGTTCCTTTTCTTCTTAAGACTAGATGAAACTGGCTTCAGATAAGTGGTATAATTTGTTAATGCACATGAGAAAAGAGCTTAAGACCTTTCCTCAACATTTCCTCATCAGTACACATCTCTCTTGTTTTGTAACTATATAGTTATATTGGTAGTTGTTTTGCTAGAAAATGTTTTTACTTGACGTGACTACCACTGTTTTTCCTCCTTGAATATGGTATACTGTTTTTGTTTATACTACTAAAATATAAACAAAGGTTACATCCCTATATAGTAATCTCACATGTACACATATCTATCTTAAAAATATGGTGCACTTTGCCTTCAATTTTCAGTGTTTTTTCTTGAAAAGCTGGTTAGTTTCAAACTACTTATTTCCCTTAAAATATATATACTTATTAATAGAAAACAGGAGCACAGTCTTTGAGAAGTAGAATATAGTAAGTTGAAAAGACAGATTTATTTATTTTTTTTCTATTTTGGAAAAATAAATCAGAAAACATAATTTAAGATTATTTTTTTTTTTCAGAAATTTATGCCTTTGGCTTATTGGATTAGTTTCCTGTGAAATAATAAATAATTACTTCAGTTTCAGATGTTCATGGGAAAACTTTAAAATACTGATTAGAATCTAGGCCTCCAACTAAGGTTATGGCCAGCATCTAGAATGACCTCTGAAGGTGCCTTTATCAGAAGTTAGCAGGTTGGTTTGGTTAGCTTAAAATTATATTGAAATTTAGTGCTGTTGGAAGTAATTTTAAAGTGATACTTTCAATTTGTGGATGGTCTTTAAAGGATTTGTTTGGGGGATGTTTTATTTATTGGATAGAAGGGAAAGGATATATTCGTAGTTTTTGCTTTTTTCTGTAGTGCCTCCTATTGTGTTCATGGTCTATATAATATAAATCTAGTCAATTTTGAGATTAACACCTTAATCTCAGAGTAATTTTGGTAGATTATGAGAGTTGCTACTCTGCCTCCCATACTAGTTTTTATTTATATAATACATGGCAATCTCTGCCTTTTTGTTGGGATTTTTTTTTGGTTGGTTTCTTTTTTTTTTTTTTTTTTCCTATTCATCCTGGAGCCAAATTCAATTGCAGCACACTCTGTGCCTACACAGGCACATTTAAGGACCCACTAATGGAGACTGCAAGAATAAGGGTCTTAGCTTTCAGATGGCGAGGTGCAGACCCCTTCTCTCTTCCAGTGTATTTTCATGTTACTATTCCTTTGAATAATTATGCTTTATGCCACTTTCTTCAGTCTCTAGTGAAAAACTGCATGCAACAGAAGAAATGAGCACCTAAAGTACGGTTCAGACAGAATTCAGGACTCTGTCTAAAGAAATTTTTATCTTGCTTGTGAAGGGACAGAGACCAAAAATGTCTGGATATTCTGATATTTCCACCAGTATACAGGGACAGGTGAAACAGTGTGTGGAAGGCTGTATACCCAGTAGTACTCAGTAGTTTGGGAAGGGAGGAATAAAAAACCAATGTTGTCTGCAGTGAATGAGTGTGAACTGTAGAGAAAATGAAAGCATCAGTAAGCTTTCTGATTTTTGGCTTTTCTCTGTAAATTGAAGGCGAGCATTTCTTGCCTTGACTCCTTCAGACTTAACAAAACACAAAAGTGGCCCCAGTCATCCCTCCCTGAGGTTTCTGGCTGCCATGGTAAAGACTTGAAAAGAGCTGGCTGAGACTGGAGCTGGGAAACCAGCCCAGGCTGTGCAGCCAAGAAGGGAAGGAAGGTCATGCAAAGGGAAACTGCGAGGAGCCTGAGGTTCACATCACCTGCTTGAGGAAGAAAGATATAAGATCAGTCTCCTGTGACAGCTTGAAATGCTGAAAGCTGTTTCTTTGCTGGGAGATACCTTTACCTGTAGTGATTGGAAGGCAGCAGAAGTGTCATGGCTTTTGCACTCCATGGACCCTCATTGGGAAGGAAGGGAGCACGTTCTGTTCCTTGCTTCCAGGCCAGGTTGTGCATTATTTCTAGTGAGTCCTAATATAAAATGCGTAAGCAGTCCCGGAAACAAAGAATGCAAGTTGGGAATGTGCTCATCACTTTACTGCACTAACTACATTACCAATAACGCATATGCTAAATGGATTAAGAATAGGCTGCCATCTCAACAGCGGCTCTTCACAAAGAAGCCTGTCCATCTCTTCAGAGCTTAAAATAGTTTTTGTTAACGATCTGGAAACAAAGATGAAATCATTGACAATTATGCTGTCTACAATTTTTATCAAAACAGTAAACAGCTGTGACAGTGAAATCAAAGGAGTTACATAGTTGAAGCAGCTGATTTCTAAAATTGAGGAAGTCATACCCCAGTCATAGGTCTGGCAGTCACAGTCTGAAACACTTGGACTTTGAAAGGGCCAGTAACTGAGTTCATGTCCCCTAGGTGGTGCTGTAGAAGAAGATGCTAGTCATATTCATATATTCATTATACATATATATGAGAATATACAAATAGATATAGGAATATATATGTATCTGTGTGATTCAAAAATGTATATAGATATAAAATGTTGGAGATTGGTGAGGCTAACCCTAGACAGTGTACCCATTTGGTATTCATATGGAAGTGTTAGGGAAGGAGGAAGAAATGATCAAAAAGAACTCATGAACCAGTTAGAAGAAATGCCTGTGAATAAAAAAAACTTCCAATCTCAGTTAACTTCCAATCTTTGATTTGGTAGCAAACGCAATAATGTTGCAGAGGAATTTTAAGGACAGGAAGCTGAGGCTTACAGCATTCTCCACTCTAGTGCTGCAGATAGCTGAAGGATGACTGGGAGTGAGGTCCAGGTTTTAGCATCAGCAGGGGCAAGTTACCAGAATCGGTGAAGGTTCTTCAGCCCCCAGCACTCCATCATGCCGCTGTGCTGACAGGTCTGCTCTGGCAAGCTAGCACTAGCAAAATTAAATGCAGCAGAGTAACGACTGAAATGAGATTTGCAGCATTCAGGAGATCAGACAAAATCTTTGTGTAAAGATATAGTATTTTCTGACCTGAAGTTAGATTAGATGCTCTTATACATCCAAGGAGTATTCATGATGTTTTACAGTTAAATTGCCTTGACTACTGTTGCAGTAGGACAAGGGGTAATGATTTTAAACTAAAAGAGCATAGATTCAGACTAGATTTAAAGAAGACATTTTTTACAATGAGGGCGGTGAAACACTGGAACAGGTTGCTCAGATTGGTGGTAGCTACCCCATCGCTGGATGTATTCAAGGTCAAGTTAGATCAGGTTGCTCAAAGACTTCTCCAGTTGAAGATGTCCCTGCTCATTGCATAGTGGGGGTTACCTAGATGGCTTTTAAAGGTCCCTTCCAACTGAAACCATTCTATGATTAATTTTTCTGTACAGGAATTGGATGACGGCCTTACTAACAAGATATTTTTCGTTAAAATGTAGTTGAGTTGCACTGCCTTGGTTAGCATCACAGTTGGACTCTTTTAGTGCTTCCAGTATCTCTGATCACAGACCACTTACTTTCTGATTATGACTGAATTCATCTTATGAAACAATTGCTACAATTGCCACAAAAATTAAAAAAAACAACAAAAAAACCCAAAACATCCTCTTCTGGAAAACTGTGAATCGGTTCAAGCCTATGTTTCTTTTTTTGCCTTGGCTTTGTACCTTGAAAATGATACTAAAATCCTCCTAGCTGAGCATTAGAAAAAAAAAAAAAGGTAAGGATTTGCATTTTTGTCTCTAGACAGTCTGTATTTCTAAAAAGTTATATTACTGGCATTGAGTATTTTTTATTAAGCCTTTGAGTGCTGCTTGCTACAGGGGATTACTCAGAGTATTTCTTCTAAATTATATCTTCTTGAGGAAATTAAGCTTACTATGTTGTGTATTTTGGTTTTGTGCTGAAGCTCTAACTTGAACTATTTGAGCAGAAATCTGAAAGGCACTATTTAAAGTGGGGAAATATTTTTTGATTAAATTTAAAACCAATAAAATGCAGCTTTCCGAGTTTGTGTGCCACTTCCTTCCTGCTTTTAAGACTGTGTAACAGAAAAACCTCCCCATAATGTCTGATTTCTCATTAAATGCTAATGCAGGGGAGGACATAATGAATACCCTAGTCTAAAACCTTACACATTAACCTCAATGTGCTGATTGTTTTGTACAACTCTAGGGGAATCGCTCTTTCACCTTGCACAAATAATCCAAAGATGTTTAATTTAAGGTTTCCTTCCAAGAAACTATGAATAATTTGTACATTAATGCTGAAGTAAGGGTTCACATTGTGTAAGGCTTAAATAATTTCTATTCATTTAAAATTCAGTCAAGAAAAATCCTCTGTGCTTTAAGATCACAAAAAATTTTAAAATATTAATGAGATTTAATTAAAAATGGTGATGTTGCAGTAGGTACTGGTATTACCCTAGCAGTAAACTGCTTGCCTAAATAATCTTTCAGTAATGTTAGTTATTGGTGGTAGCTGTGTGTGGATTTTGGTTGTTTTTCTTAGTTAAACTTCCCAAGATGCTGCTGCTCCTCCTCATCACCCTAAATGCAACCCTCAATGGGAGCAGTAGAACAGAGGAGGATCTGTCTTGGTCTGTATCTACAGGCAATGCTTTTTTTCCTCACTGCATGTGCATAAATGCTGCCAGACACTCTTCATTCAACCCTGAGTAGCTGGGAATGGCCACTTCCTTACAATTTGTCTGATGGAAGAGATGGAGTTCTTCAAGAAGAAACCTCTGTTTGCTTTACATTCATCAGTTCTCATTCAGCATCTCTAGAAAGATGGGTGGCCTCTGGACAATTGAAGATGTCAAAATGCAGCTGTCTGTCAGTTTTGTCTCTGTTATATAAGGAATCAGAAATTAATTCCGGTAACATTAATTCAGTAGCTGTTTTGAGTATGTTTGTACAGTAGAAATCCTGTTACACTGAAAGGAAGAAGATTGAAGCTGTTAACTTTCAGCACTGATCACACAGCATGTGGTTAGTACTCTTCTAAAGGGAAGGTAAGGTTTGTGTGCTGGCGTGTGCCTCATGGTTTGCTCTGTCACTCTGCTGTTAAATCTCTCTCCCTCTGGAAACAGTTTCTGTTGAAACATCTATTGAAAATAGAAGTCCATAGGATTTCAAAATTTCCTTTTTTTTTTTTTAATACAATGCATTTCATGAGATCAAAATATGTGTGTGGACATAGAGCTTATTTTTGCATTATTTTCTGTTCAGCAGTTAAATATTTTCATACCAATCATTGCCTTAGGTCTTTTATGTGCTTTTCTTCCTATCTGCACCATGAATTTCTTCAAGTTTTTTGTATGGTGAAATGCTGACAGATGTCTTACAGTATCATTAATTTGAATGGGAATGAGACAGAATATCAAAATCTCAGAATTTTCTCTCAATTATTCTGCATTGCTTCTAGGAAAAACAGCTCTCAAACTAAAAGTTTCCACTTGAGTTCTGTGAAGGGGCTTTGAACTGCAGTGATGCTCTCATCTCCCAAACATTTGCTTCTCCAATAAACTTCTTAGAATCCAATTGACCTGTACTTGACTCTCTCTGTGTAATCCTTACGTTTATGGCACTGCTGCAGCTCCTGTCAACACTCTTTTTCCCCTCTGTTTTGTTGCTTGCCTGCAGTTGGCTATCGATCTCAGCTGTTGCTTTATCACTTCTTATGTAGTTGGTTCAAAAAAAAGAAAAAAAAAAAAAGGAACAAAATATTTTGGCCTGGTTACGTGAAGCGTCACTTACCTATGGTGATACAGCACTATTTTTAAAAGGAAATAAAAAAGAAAGGCAATTCAGTCCTTCCTTAGGATGAATGCTTCTAGTAAACAGAAGGTGGGATAGTCTGGGAGACAGGAGCCTGGATGCTTTTGTCTCTGCTGTGCAAACTGATGTTGGTTGTTCTGGGCAGTTCACAATCCCCATTGACCCAAGCCTCTGGTCTCATTTTTAATGATGATGTAACTAGCATTTTGTATATATTTAACTGATGCTATATTCGATCATTTTAGTGAGTGCTTGAAACAGGGTTCAAACCTCAGCTGTTTATCATGCTTTGATCTCATAATACTTCTGGCATGAATGTACAAAATACATAGTCAGTGGTATTTGTTAATGTCTGGCTTCCTTAGTAGGGCATAGCTTTGCTTCAGAGACGAGCAAGTAACTCAGGAACCATAGTATTGGATCTGCCATTGTCCTGTGGCAAAACAAACGATGTTCTGACTAGCAGCTCAGGAAAGCGTGGGCAGAAGAGGACAGAAAAGAAAAATCCTATGCCACAGTTGTTAGCTGTGACCATCTTCAGGAGTCCATGGTGAAAGCAGCTATGTTGTCTGTTTCTCTTGCAGCTTCTCCGTAACCATGGGAGGCAGAGAGAGATCTAAAAGGTCATGTGTTCATATCATCCTGACCCACTATATGAAAGGAATAGTGTATAGCGGACATTTATTGTGACAGCTGTAATAGTATGTGCAGTATTCTTGCCTCTGTGCATACTGCATTTTCCTGTTAGAACATTGTGAACATGTCTTCCCTCTCCTCCTCATGCTACTTACTGTATTAAAGACTTCATAGTAATACAGGTGCCAAAGAAATAGAAGGCTGTATCTGCTATGTGAGAGCAAGAATCCCTCTGAAAGGGGAGATCCGCAGGATGGTGATACCTATTTGTGTTTTGCTAAGCCAATAGCTGTTTGCTGGTGGGCAATTAGGGAAAGAACAACAAATCAGATGTCAGTTTATTACAGAAATGAGTAATATATCACTCAATCTTTGTGCTGTTAGCTTTATTTAAAAGCTCAAAGATCTGCTTGATTTTATGTGCATACTTAAGACTGGGGATTGCAAAGCATGCAGGCATACAGAGTACAACTTCAGTAGTCATGTCTGAGCATGGTGTCTGAGAACCAGTCTGAATATAGGAAATCCCAGTTTCTGTAGGTGGGTGGGGGGTTGATGGGAAATACAGTGAGAATGTTACAGATTTCTGGCATAATGGCATTATCTAACTTTCAATCCAAACCATGTATAGGATCTAACCCAAAGACACAAACAGAAGCAAGGCAAAAAAAAAGTTTCTGATGCATGTCTAAAATGCAAACGACTTGCTTAAAAGGAGCAGTGTGAAGCATGGGGCAGAGAGGCATGTATACTGGCATAAGCAGTATTTTCTCTTTGGACAGGGAGACTAGATTTGTAGGCTGGTTATGCTCCTTACAAAACTGAACAGAAAAGAACATAATGTACCTAAAAAAAGAAACAGAAGTATACATATCCTGCAAAATGTAGTAGTTTATTAAACAAATCATCTCCTAGTTGGAATAATTTCCTTGACCATGATGGGACATGGATGTTGCTTAAGTATTTAACACTGAAACATTAATTGCTAGATAGCTGAAGTTAAGCAGTTGAAGGTAAAATCTACTCATATAGGAGTATAAGTTATGTGGTATAGTAGCTAAATCAAATTTGTAGTTGACAAAGAAAGCAGTACACTTGATGGCTGAAAAGCGGGTGGAAACTACAACAGCGTGAGTATGTACAGCAGTTTGTGTAATGCTGGAGAGGACATCAAGAGCCTACTTGCTCCTCTGTTTTCAGCAGACATCTGATTCTATAAGTAGGGATGTTTTATATAAATGCAAATTGAAAACCAACAAACAAACAAAAAATGAATGAATGCAAGGGCATTGTTGCACCGCAGAAAAAAATAAAACAGTAAATGTACTGTGACTGAAGATGACATCAGTTAAACCTTCATAGCTGTAAATGACATACATATAATAGTGAAAGAAGGCCATTTCAAAAGCCTGCAATTTTAGACCTTAAGAAGGGGCTGGGGGATGAAAGGGTAGGCAAGCAGAAAAAGTAGTAAATATCTTCAGCTTCATTGCAGAGGTGAATGCTTTAGGATGGTGCCCTGATCAGAAGATTGCTCAAAGTCACATTTTTTTTTTTGTGACCAAAGGTTTTCCAGAGTTGGTCCCTTCTGTGCTGCTGTGGTGAGACTGTCTGGAGGCTGGGTTGTCAGCAGTGCACACGGCCCTTTTTCCTCTTTCCTGAGGTCGGTCCTCTTATGTGTTCATATGAGAATTGCATTGCAGTTTCGTTACAGGGAGGTCTGTCTCTATCTTAGTGTTGCTCACTGTCATGACTTACTATAAGCGCTGTCTGAAACGTGTGGCTATGAATACCATTGCAGAGTTGTAAACAATGCGTATATAAACTGTCTGCTAAAGGTCTATGTATAGCTCCATTGGCCTGATTCACAGAAGCACCAGCTATGTCAAATTGAGAATACTTTTTCTTCTACTGGTGAGCTGGAAACTTGGCCATATCATTAGACTTCCACAAGTTTCCCTGTGTGTTGTCTGGGGAAAGGGTGAGAGGCAAACTCCAAGTTCCTTGTGCTCTTCTAAAGTAGCGGGTAAGATATTGGCTGCATTGGTTATGTTCCAAAAAATGCTGGCAGAAGTCAGCAGAAAAATGAGGTATCAATAAATTTTATTACTACTTATTTACTGAAATTCCATCCTAGGTTATTTAGGGTATGAGGAGTGGAAGATGCACTTGCTGTTTGTTTTCTAGAAAAAGCCAAACCAAAGCAATAGTGAGAATAGTCTCCTATGGACTGTAGCAGGCAAACAGGATGGGAATTGATAGTGCTATGTGCCAGAAGTGCTTACCGCAAGGGAACTCTGTAGTTCATCTGCACTGCTTGACATAAAAATAATACGTAAAAATAATAATTCAATATAGCTTTCTCTTGGCTTCCTACTGAGTTTTGTGAAGTGGGGTTCAGATCTACATTTACATTATGTAGTAACTGGTATTTAAAAATTCTTTCCCAATTGTAGAAACTGAAATTTATGAAAAAAATCTGGATGTTTTATATTATTTAATAGTTTGTTATTTCTCACTAATGTTAAATCAGAATTCTTAACCTGGGTCTTTTTTTATCCTAGTGAAAGAAAAGGGAAATAAAATCTTTTGACGTCAGCATGGTAGGTTTTGGGGCTTCTGGGAAGGTTTCTAGCTTTTGGATGTGTATGCATGTCCTGCTTCCTGAGAAATTGCAAAACCAAGCAGTTGGTCGTGAGAGACTCTCGAGTGTGTATTTCTGGGTGTTGGGTGAGAGAAGTCTGGTGTTCATCTGTTGGTGTTTGGTAGAAGGATCCATACTTCCTCTCCAGCAACATGCTAGCAAGGTTTATTTGGATGGGTGGGTTTTTTTGTTTTGCTTTTTTTTGGTTTGCTTTTGTTGTTGTTGTTGTTTGGGTTTTTTTTGGTTATTTTAACCCAAAAAACCCTCTGGGTGGTTTTGTTAAAAACATGGTGTGTTTAATATTGATTTTAAAAATAACTTGAAGGATATAGATGACTTAATTAGTGTTGGTGATTACATTTCCCTGAATCTTATCAGCCAGTCATACTTCCTTGTTAGAGTGAAGAACTTTGTTTTCTTATTTATCTTCTGATATAATTGAGCAGATGGCAAAGTAACAATGTTATTTAAACAAAACAATTCAGTGTTTATAAACTGGGATTTGCTATGCTTTCTTTGTAGGACCC
The DNA here is from genome assembly GCA_009867235.2 of Psittacus erithacus. Lineage (NCBI taxonomy): Eukaryota > Metazoa > Chordata > Aves > Psittaciformes > Psittacidae > Psittacus > Psittacus erithacus. Next base: position 1,631 of record WYDI02029648.1, on the reverse strand, counting down.
AAATGTTTGGCCCAGGTACTATGCCTTAATGAGTTACTTCAGTTCAGCTGAGCTGTGTTTTTTCTTGAATTTGCAAGGAACTGAAAATGTAAACCTGGTTGACTGTGGGTTACCTGATCTGCAGTGTCTGAGTAAGCCATGAGAAGGTAAATGTATGCCAGTGGTCTTTTGGAATCGCTGTCCAACCACATCTGACTGCAAATTGTTGTGGGTTTTTTTTTTCTTTCAACTCTGTCATACAGAGTGATTTTACCCTGGAGAGTGTGTTGATCCCCTGAGTCACTGATCTTGAATAATTAGAAAGTAGAGCTTTGTGTACTTGATTTAAATAGTTGGAATGGCCTATGTCCATAAGAAAATTCAAGATTAAATTTTTTAATCTTTAAAATGTATTTTTGTATAGGTTACAATTCATCTTGTTAGAATCAGTATAATCTTAAACTGGAGGCAGATGTGTCTATGCAGGTGATCCCACAAATTAAATTTGAACCAGTTTTAATTCATGTTTTCAGTAAAAAGGATTTGACTGTTTTATTGATCAATCTGATGTGTTTATAGCATACAGGCAGCAGTCAGGCTGTTGGGAATAAGTGGGTAGTTTCTGTATTATGTGACAAAGATTGGATCTTTTTTGCATTCTTCAGACTGGTAGCTAAAATTAAAAACAAAAGACCCTCAAACCTTTCCATTCAACACTGGAATGGAAGAAGCAGCTGTTGAAATGTTGAGAGTAATGCTGCTGTAATCAGGAATAGGCAAGGATTGAGCCTCAGAGTGCCTGTGTATTGGAGAAGGGGAAACCTTGGTACTCATCCTTGCCTGAGGGACCCTAATGTATCATCAAGCAATTTCTCTAGCCAAGAGGCTATTGCTTAGGGAGCAGTGGGTGGGGTATAGTCATTCCACCTCTCTTCTCTGCTCCTGACCCCCCCACAGGAGCTCTGTTGCTTTGACATTCTTGGGCAGCTGAGGCATGTACAGAGTCAGAGGTTGGGCATTTCAGAACGTAGGGCTCAAGGACTAGACTACTTCTTTCAACCTGTGGACCAGAATTTCTTCTAGTGCATTTGTTGATCTGGGCCTAACCCCATAGAACCATGCATAAAAATGTTTCCTAAATGATAGGAAACAGATTGATTTAAGAATCTTGCTTAAGACAGGTATCCCCTGTGGAGGAACTCTAATACAAACCAGTGTATCATGATGCTTAACTGTGCTTCAGGGTGCAATGATTGTGCTTATTTAATGAAAAAAAATGTGATGGGTTGCAGAAGTCTGAGGCAATAACTCAGTGTAACTTCTGAGGACTTCTTATGCCTGCACTGTCTGTCCTCCTTGCCCCCAGGTCAGTTTGTAACTGTAGGTAATATTGACTGGGTAGTGTGAATTCAGGTTATGTAGCATTTTAGAATGAATGTAAAATAAAAACCCACTAACTCTTTAACCTGGGGATTAGGGTTTAGTTCACTGTGGAGTTCTTTGGATTCATCAATCTGTTTAATTGTCCTGGGCTCAGCAGTAGCAGTCATTTTTTCTCCTTCTTAGTAGCTGGTTCAGTGCTGTGTTTCTAACTTTTGGTCTGGGAACAGTACTGATAATACCGATGTTTGTAGCTACTGCTTAGAATGTTT